>JAHHFK020001390.1:0-44560 GCA_024533555.2 Aedes koreicus
TCGCCGCATTTTCCTACAACATCAACATGATTATGCAAGTTATATTTTTCCTTCAAGTTCTCATATTTCCGTAGGGTGTAATTATTGTTATGCCCTCCCAGAACATGGTATATTATTTGAGACTACAAAAAGTTATTTTTGGCTAGAGCATCACGCTCTTCCTCAGTTTTATCCTTTTGGTCATAACAACACGTTCAAGCAGTTTTTGAACGCAGGAGAAGATATTTTCATCATCAGTGAGAAGGAAGTTATCTAAAAAAATACGATTGAAAATATATTACATTACGCAAATCAAAGGCTATCTTACCGTAAGATAATTACTCAAAATATAATATATTTATTTGCTCTGTATCATCATGGTTGGAATTGATTTTAAGTTTGGTTTCTCTAAAAATTCTGTCAGCAAAGTGCCTCGTGAAATGTTTTCTCCCGTGACGTGAAATGTTTCCACGTGCAATTGTTTTTCACAAAAAGTATTCTTGGACTTAAGCATTGTATGTCTTTCTGATCTCGTTGAATCATCATTTCAGCACATCGCAAAAGCCTCGCGAAATTGATGTTGAAGTAATTCTCTTGCATGACTATTAAAAAACGTTACAAACACTCAGTAGGAATATTATTCGACGAATATCGTCCAGTTCCCTCAAAAAAAAAAAAAAAAAAAAAAACATAACTTCTTTTTTCCACGATTTGATAAAACAGGAGCACTATCTAGAAGAATGATGCGATCTTTGGCAATATGCATCCGAATTTCTACGGGTAAAGCAGAGTTATTGAACATAATATTTATTCACATGACAGTTTAGTTTTTTTACCGTCTTCAAATTCCCCGGCCTCATATTTTGTAAAAACATTCTTTATTGGAAACAAACTCCTTCGCCAATATAGCAGCTTGTTTAAAGGCTTTTTCGGTGAGCTCGGCAGCCAGAAGATTCAAGACCGATGATTTACCAGAACCTTGCATTCACAAATCACAAATCACAAAAAAATCTGAATTGTTTTCTAGCAGATAGTTGAACGCATGAACATTCAATGCGTTGTTGCTGGTAACAAGATTCACGGATTCAATCATTCGACTCACTGATGTGAGTATATTATGAGTTTCGTGTGTCGTATGACATCCTTGGCGGATTGTTGTGGGTCTAAAGGGTCACCCACAATTGATATGTTGCGGATGCGTTGACGTAAACCTGACAGAAAACCTATGGGAAAACTGTCAAAATTAACGTTCAAACGCATCCGCAACGTATCAATTGTGGGCCAGCCATAACCTTGCCTGCGGAATTTTAGTAGCGATTGTGATAGTTGGTTCAGACTTTGTTTGGACGTCACTATTCTCTTTATGTTTCAATAGAATTCTTGGCTGGGAACCACTACTATCCGGCGGGGCTTTGCCACACTTTGAGTCATGTTTTGATACCTTCTGCTTTTTTACGCAAAGATTGACACTTTTACCGTTTTCGCTTTTGATTCACTTCCAATCAGGATCAGGTATCAAGATTGTGTCGACTTGTTGTGTGCTAAGCGCCGGTGTGTTTGTCTATATTTATAACACGTATAGGGTTGAGGTTTGTACTGACAATGAGTTCGAGTATCGCAGGTTGGAACTGGTTTCAAACTTGCTTCAAAAACGAAAACAGTATTTCTCAACAACTTTTTTAAAACGACATATCTGATATAATCAACAAGTGAACAAAAATTCAAACGTGAATTTCTGCGAATCTTTGTACTCTGACTCAAACTTGAATCACCATAATGGGAGAAAAACATTAGATTTTGTTATGATGGGCTGCTGGTGCATGTTCGTGTGCGACAAATATCGTTTGAATATTTGTTTACCCCTTTATTTACAAAATCAAATAGGTCGTTTTGAATAAGTTGGCGATATTTTTTACCACCCGCTAAGAAAAAAGTACCCAACGGAGCAGTTAAGTGTGGGAAGCCAAAGTTGGGTATAATCATGTTTACCTACCGTTGGGTACAAATTACTTATTTATTTTAAGGTAGAATTTTACCCAAAAGTAAGTAATTTGTACCCAACGGTAGGTAAACATGATTATACCGAACTTTGGCTTCCCACACTTAACTGCTCCGTTGGGTACTTTTTTCTTAGCGGGCAGACTTCCCGGTTGAGTGACTGAGTAAGAAAACTGCCATGTTTCAAGCAAGTACTCTGACATCTGCTTATAGGATTTCTCCATAGGAGCGAAGAGCTAGTAAGTTAACGTGAAACTCACCACTGCAGAGAAACATCAGATCGGGGATGAGAGGGCCAAATGGGTATTCACCAAAGTGTGTATATGGGGTGAAATGGTCAGTTACCAGTTTTTATTGTTTTTAATAGTTCCAGGCTTCAAAAAACATAGGTCCCATAGAAAAATATACTCTATAGATTGAAAGGTATCTGATAAGCAAATAAAAAAAATCCACAAGAAAGGTCTATTGATAGTGCTGTGAAAGTACACATAGAAATGGTGGTCCTATGCTCGGCACTGTGTAGAGAAATAATTTTGTTCATTTTTAGTAATCCAAACGGCAATAAATAATACACCGAAAATACTTACATTTACTGAATATGGAAGTAGAAAATCCCTTATTTGTTCATTCAATTGGCTTTTGTCAAAACAATACTTGATCACAATACTTGCTCCTTTAACGTGAATCAAAAGTTGACAGCATTTTTTGACAGGTCGTTTGGCTGCATAAGACAATTGTTGCCCGGTCTATATACAGTATCTATAGTTTTACCCATTAAAGGAGATAACTCATTTAAGTTCGAAATGGGTGATATTTTACGCATTAATGGGTACTGGCCGGTTTCAGTGTGCATCTGAGATAGAGTCGCACCCTGGGTGAAAATGAGAATTAACTATTTAATAACAATAACATAAAATGTGATAATATATCTTACATTCGAAATATAGTTTTGACTATATAGCAAATTGTTTTTCGTTATGCGGGGGGTGCTCTTAGTACTCTCAGCTTACTCAGTTTTTTGACTTGCAGCAAGGAAATCGAAAATTGAGTAATCCTTACTTTATTTAGATTGTTATTGAACGAACGTGCGGTGCCAAGTCAATTTGTTTACAAATTAGCGGTTCCCTTGATGCTTGAAACGTTGGCACTGAAATCTGAAGTTTCGATACCACTTCTTTGCTAAAAATCGAGAATGAGTGTAATTATGAATTTAATAATTTTCTTTTCGCTGGTAGAGCTTAGCTATCTTGAATATGTTGCAGGTAACGAAAGGAAAACAAGCTACTAAAGGTAGTAAGCAAATAGTCGAAGATAACACGGCAACATTGAAATTTTATCGGAATATGGCATGCGGCTCAACTGCACTCAACGTCATAATCAATTGTTTTTCTCTTCGAACCTTTAGCAGGATTACAAATGGTAAGTTTATTGAAGAGATTCTTTAAATGTCTAATGAATGGACTGTATTAACAATTAAACTTCTAAGTTACTACTTGTTAGTACAATTCAAAACTAAAAAGTAGAGTTTGTATTCAACAAGTTAACGAAAGAAAAAACTGTTTAACACGAGTATTACTTAATCAACGAGGCTTATCGAATCATCTGGCCAAAATATCGAATTATTAAGTTTTATTGTAGACGGACGCACATAAACGGTGCCGTTCCAACATTTTGAAAAGTGAGGAGTTGATTTTGATTGTAATAAGCAATTCCACACAATTTTGTGAATAATCAATATACCGTGAAGTATCCATAAACTTCGCGCACCGAAGTCCATGTTTCCTTGGACCGATAAAAAGTCTAGTCCGGTTGTTATCATCAAGAAATAATGTTGTTCTATATTGAAAATAATAGGGTCGTATTACGCTTAACGCGCCGGTTTCCTTATTCGGAGGTCAAGGGTTCGATTCCTGATACAGCCCAATGTATTTTCATGTGGAAAATTCGTTTGACTGCCCTGGTGGAGCATAACCGTATCATTGTGCTTGCCACACACTAAACACATTGTATGCTTTGGAATAAAGTAAGCCCTCGATTAAGAACTGTAGACTACACAGTTTGGAGTGATAGAAAAAACACAGGGCACATAAAGGCGAAGTAAATTTTAGGAAATTAAAATGTCAAACAAATCATTCATTTCTGAAACTAAGTAGGATTTTATGTTGGTGGATTTAAACACTACTGCGCTCATTGATACGAACTTGTGTAGTATATCCATGTTCTCTGTATACGCATCATGCAAGCTGACAACCATTTGTAGGGTGATTAGCTGTTTGCCTCGACTCGTTTCCAGTCAGGTATAATTTGGTTTATGAACTCAATCAACTTACCACAATTGGTAGACCAAATCTAATTGGGCTGTAAACAATCACTACCAAGAAATTTTGATCTGGTGCTTTACCATTCACGACAGCTGCAAAGCAGATGCTCCGATGTTTCGCTTTCTAGGTTACAGAAGCGGCATATATCATTTTGAACCCGGTCAATGTTCTTCAAACGATATCTGTTCGGACAGTGTTCTGTTACTAGACCACCCTTTGTTCTTCCCAGTATTTAATTTCCATTTTTTATAGTACAGTTTGATATACTGCAGAATGGCTCTGGGCTAATAAACTGTGACCCTAGATCCCATTTTTAGCAAGATCGACTGCTCTTTCGTTACCTTCAATGCTACAGTGTCCCGTATAGTATATACACTCAAGTCTTTTTTTACACGGGGGATACGTACCGTGTAAAAAAAACCGCGTTATTTCGAAAAGCGTCGTAAAAAAAACCGCGTTATTTCAAAAATCGTCGTAAAAAAACCGCGTTATTTCAAAAATCGTCGTAAAAAAAGATCGAGTTATTTCAAAAATCGTCGTAAAAAAACCGTTTTATTTGAAAAAACCGTCTTATATCGAAAAACATTGTAATACCTAATAACTGTGAAGGTGCATATGCATTGTTTCAACGCATATTGCATTGTTAAAAGACAAAAATCGCGGTTATCATTAATTTATAGCTAAAACAGGATGAAAATTATCCGTTTTTATCAGCATTTATGTATTTACAGTCAACTTTCCATACCTCGATATTGAAGGGACCATCGAGATAGGGAGAGACCGACATTCAGAACAGAAATTGACGCGCCTGCTAGAACGATCCTAGAAGCATTTCGCGTTGCAAAAGTTTTTTTGTGTCCCCCGTATCCCAAACCACTAACGATTGCTCCCACCACACACAAATGTATGTTGGCGCTGGCTTTTCTTTGACAGACAGATGGATAGTCATCTCCTCACAAATTTTTTAAAAAGAACAGAAACAACTGAGACACCCCAAAGAAATAACTCTGTTGTGAAAACACACATTTTTTTTATTAGTCATCAAAATTATTTTTTTTTCTATTAATAATAAAAGAACCTAACCAACCTCTCGCGGGTCAAATTTGTCACCTTGTCGATGGTGAGAGGGCTTATCTCATGCTATAAACATGCATGTGCGACCAAGAATTTGACCAGTAGTGAAAGTATCACATATTCTGCACATTTATTTCACTGCCACGTCGTAGAACGTTTATATAAAGGCACTAACATCAGGTGTGATACTGGCCGCAATTCACTCTTAGACTTTTTACTTTCAATCAAAGGGAAACGACTTAAAGTACACTTTTCATTTTCGTGGCAACTTATGTTGTTGTTTATCCATTTGTTTCATGGAATGAATAACCAAAATACCTGGTTTACCCATGGTGTAATAAGTGAAAGTAATTGCAAAATTTTCGAAAAGGGTGAATGTTTTGATCATGGTAAATATCTGACTGTTCGAAATGAAGCACAAAGCCACAGAAAAGTGTTACTTTATACTGACGATGACAAGCATGTTTATTAGAGATAGGACGCGGAGGGCCCGCTTAGGAAGCACGAGTAGTAGATTTAACCTTTCCAAGTAGTTTATTTTAGCAACAGTGCGGAGGGTCCGCTCAGTGAGGGTCTAGTGTTTGACTTACTATAGAAGAGGGGTGTTAATCACAGTAGTTCCATTTCACTTCTGGTTCAGTTCCATATCGGTTTCGTTTCGATTCCGTTTCGGCTCCATTTCGGTTCTATTTCGGGTCCGCTTTGGTTTCGTTTCGATTCCATTTCAATTCCATTACAATTCCATTTCGGTTCTATTCCGGTTCCGTTTCGAATCCGTTTTGCATCCATTTCAATTTCATTTCGATTCCGTTTCGGTTCCATTTCAGTGTAATTTCGATTCCATTTCATTTTCTGCTCAAGAATAAGTGTTTAAAGTAAAGGGTGATTCAAAGGGAAATGGGCTTCATGACTCATTTACATTTTGCAGCGTAAATCTCTCAAAAGCACTCAAGCACTCAATAACCTACATCTCCAATCCCCTCCCTACCCAATGGCGTTCAAGTAGTCCGCATAGACCAGTTCGCCATTACCCCTCCCTAACCCTCGGCTTTGGATTGACTTGCGCTCTCATTGCCCCACCAAACGCTGCAAAATGAAAATGAAAATGAAAATAAGGTGATAGCATATTAACTTTTTAATTCGACACCTTTCATTATTTTCATACAACCTAGAATTTGCATAATTTCGATTATATTACTGCTATTTAAAGAATCGTTTATTAATTTCAATTCTTTTATTATAACTGAGTTTTATCATGGGCCTGCAACTTTCTGGAAAGCATCACCACACAGATTCTACGTTTGATTTGGCTGTTTTTGGCAGAGGAGCGAATATTTTTGTATACTTGTAGAACTAAAAAAGAAACAATACAAGAATCAGGAAGGCTAGGTTTGGAGCCTGGTAGGGTCACAGTGGAAGCAAATCCGAGTCTCATGGCGACGCAACCTGGATAGTCAGGCATCTCGGCCTCTGGTTGGAACAGGATCAAGTAGCCGCCCAAGAAAGACCAACGTGGACGAAGCACTTGCATACGAGTATCATCTAAGCGGTATGTTCCCAACAAATCAAAAGTAATAACAACAGTGTGGGTAAGTAAATCATTTAAAATTTCCTAAACTACATACACATCATACATACAATCATAGCTATATATTAAAAGACCGCCCACAAATATCCATGTCCAACAGAGCAGTTTATTTTCCCGATGAATCTAGCGTCAAATACTGTTTGTTCCATTTGGGAGCGTAGCATAAGGGAGATAGCTGCAACATTGTCACACCTGTACTATATGAAATTGCGCAGATACCAAAAATCATACTGACAAGAATATCACTTACAATATAATGACACAGACAAGTACAGCCTGGACACCTGGACGGACTGACTGGACTGGACAGACTGAACACCTGGACAACAAAACGCGTACACTGACTGATTTTGAATCCCAAAAATTGTCAAGAAGATTATGTGAGCTGATTTCGAAAGCCCGGTGTTTATTTGGTTACCATAGACTAATCCTTCCGGCATAATCACTTGAAAATTTTCAAAAACCCACCCCGATCATTGCAATCCTATAAAAAATAAAAAATAAAAAACAAACAACATACATGTTTTTGAAGAGAACTTACATAATTAAACATAACACATTCAACCTTTCAGGTCATTTTGTAGCAACGCAGCCATCTCATTCCAAGAACTCTACAAACCCCTTACCCAAATCTAATCCTTATCCTCTCCCATGGTGTTCAAGTAGTCCGCATAGACCAGTTTGCCATTACCCCTTCCTAACTCTCGGCTTTGGATTGACTTACGCTCTCATTGACCCACCAAACGCTGCAAAATGAAATTGCGCTCTGATTTATTTTAACTAATTATGTTGTAATTGCGTTTTTAATTTAATCTAAATTATAACAGCCTTTGTTATCATAGCAAATTTTGTTTCAATTTAGATATAATTCGCTCTTCCAACTCAAAATTCTTCTATTAAAATTAAAACAAAATATTAAATTTGTAACAAATTTTGTTATAATTTAGATACAATTTTGTTGTAATCTACTGGCCAGGTTACGCTTTTCAACATTATTTTGGTCCTAACCGTTGAATGAGGTCCATGCCCTTCGTTGATTTTGTACGTACTCGTCTCGTTGTATATAGATAGATAAATCTTTCGTGCACACCGTCTAAATTTCTTCAAATATTGTTTGGGTATCGACGTGTCCCCCGACGCAGCGTGTCATCGAATTCCACACTGAGTGCGACTCTGCAGTTTTCTACCGCGCAGCAAGAAAAAAAAAAAGATCAGCAAGCGTAAGCCAGTGAAAAAATTGAACTTTGTACAGTAGGCAAGCAAAAAAATAAAGTTCGGTTTATTAACGCGTTTTTCTTTCGTTAAATACAGTCCATTGATTCCGAAACATTTTGAACCTTCTCAACCGGATATGGAGAAGCTAACCGGCAAACGAACTGCGCTGATAGCTCGGGTAAAAGCGGAGCTTTCGGTCGTGAAAGACCTCCACCAGCGGAATCCTTCCCGGAGCGAGGTTATGGATCGGCTAGACCAGCTCAAAGAAGCAGCGATGAGCTTTCGGGCTATTCAAGCGGAAATCGAGGAAAACCAGAACGATCCGGCGGCGATTGCTTCGGTTTTTAACGTGCGGGAGGAGTTTTTCGGAGCTTTCTACAAGGCAAAGGATATCCTCGAGGATTTGATCGAAGAGGAGCAGTCGTCGGTAAGCCAGCGCACGATTGCGGAAACTGACGATTTGAAGGATGCGATGAAGCTGCTCATGGAGACGCAGCGGCAAATGTTGCTCAACCAATCGGCCATGTTCCGGTTAACCAGCGGTACAGTGGGACGAACAGGTGCTGAATCCGTCTACGATACTAGCGAAAATGTCGATCAGATGTCGAATTGTGCCCCTCACGTACGGTTGCCAGCAATAAACATTCCATCATTCAACGGCGAGCGTAAAAAGTGGATGACCTTCAAGGACCTCTACGTGTCAACCATTCACACACGGAAGGATATCACGGATTCCTTGAAGATGCAATACCTTTTCTCCTATTTGGAAGGAGACGCGAAGCAGCTAGTAAACAAATTCACCATCTCAAGTGCCAATTATGCGAACGCGTGGGATACGCCCACAAGTCACTACGACAAAAAACGTTACACGGTGTTTGCTTTGGTACGCGAATTCATGGATCAGCCGGGCATCACACAGGCGTCGTCGCAGTCACTCAGCAAACTCGCAACCACACTCGACGAAGCGGTGCAGCAACTAGATACTAGATACATTGGGCGTAGAATATCAAGGCCGCGATCCGTGGTTGATTTACCTGACACTGGAAAAGTTGGACAAAGATACGCGCGCTGGCTGGTCGGAGAAAGTGATCGACAACGAGAACCCCACCTTCGAGGAGCTGATGAAGTTTGTGAAAAAGAGGTGTGAGATGCTCGAGACGTTCTCGGCATTCTCGAAGAAAACTGAAGACGTTATTAAAAAAAGAACAATCAAAAGTGAGTGAGAAGAAACTGAAGGCATTAGTGACGGCCACTGTGAGCCAAAAGTGCGCGAAGTGTTCTAGTGAACACGCTACGTTCATGTGCGAAGATTTCAAGAAGTTGGATCTGCAAGAAAGGAGAGGATTTGCCCAGACGGCGAGGTTATGTTTCAACTGCTTGCGAGCATCCCATTCGGCCAAATCATGTCCATCAAAATCAGTGTGCCGTACACCGGATTGCAAGCAGCGGCACCACACTCTACTCTGTCCAAACACGGGTAAGACGAAGGAGGCCGCAACTAACAGTGCTGAAAACAGCGAAGCGACGATTTAACCTGCCAGTGGAGGTGAGCAAGTTGTTACATCGTTGATGGCAGCAGTAGAGAAACAAACATCAGTTCCGGTGTTCCCAACAGCGGTAGTACAAGTGCGGAAGAACGACGGTACGTTCGGCCGAGTTAGAGTGCTGATTGATTCCGGCGCTCAAGCTTCAATGGTTACGGAAGATTGTGTGCGGAAGCTGGAACTCATAAGGCGTAACGGGAAAGTGGCGATTACTGGTATTGGTCAGCATGCTGCGGGTACCACTCGTGGCGTAGTTACGTTGCACCTCGCATCTCGCTTCAACGACCAGCTTTGTCATCGACCACGATTGTCATCTCAACAAGTGCATACGTACTCGGCAAACTCACATCTACCCTTCCGTCGCAACGCTTCAACATCGGGAACATAAAGCTTCTGGAGAATGTCAGCGAAATGGCAGATCCAACCTTCAACAAACCGGGACCAATTGACGTGATTTTGGGATCCGACGTCTTTCTTGCCCTCTTGGAGGGAGGTCAAGTCAAGGACGAAAGCGGCCAAACGGTGGCCCAGCGTACTGTTTTCGGGTGGATCGCTGCAGGGCGGTACGACGAAGCAGAAGCATTGTTGGGAAATCACGCAATAGTCAGTCTGCATACGGAAATGGATCTGAATCGCACGCTTCAGCAGTTCTGGGAGTATGAAGAAGTGTTCAAGCCAGCCCCGTTCACTCCCATGGAAAGGAAGGTCATCGAACATTTCGATTCGACCACCTCATCGTTAAGACCGAGGCGTCAAAGTACTCCGAGGTCTTGAAAGCGATGCGCGGGGACGCTAAACTGGCAGGCCTAGGCGCCGACGTGCGGAGTATACGCCGTACCCGCACCGGCGAAATGCTCCTGGAGCTTAAAAAAGCGACAACGCTTAAGGGCCCGGCGTATAGAGACCTGGCAAAACAGGCCTTAGGTGAGGGTGTGGAGGTGCGCGCCCTCGTCTCGCAGGTGACGATCCAGTGTAAAAACCTGGATGAGATCACCGAGGCAGACGAGATCTCCACTGCACTGAAGGAACAGTGCAAGGTCGAGGTTGCCGCCGCAGACATACGTCTGAGGAAGGGTCCACTTGGGACCCAGGTGGCAACCCTGAGGGTAGCGGCAGTCGACGCAGACGCGGCGTTGAAAGTGGCGAAGGTGAAGGTGGGATGGTCAATATGCCCACTAAGCCTGCACCAGCCGCCGAAGGCATGTTTCAGATGCCTAGAGAGCGGGCACATGTCCTGGGAATGCAAAGGCCCAGATAGGGAGCAACATGTGCAGAAGGTGTGGCAGCACTAGCCACAAGGCGCGGGATTGCAAAGGTCTCCCCAAATGCTTGATGTGCGCCGGGAAACCGGACGATAAGCACGTCATGGGGGGCAAGTGCCCGGCCGCTAAGGGTATACCAACGAGCCAACCGTAATGCAGGTAACCCAACTAAACCTGAACCATTGTGAGGCAGCCCAGCAACTGCTGTGTCAGACAGTTAGCGAGTCGGCATCGGATATCGCCATAATTTCCGACCCATACCGCATCCCACCCGGCAACGGGAACTGGTTTGCGGACAGGGCTAATATGGCGGCCCGGTACCCGGTTCAGGAGGTTGTGTCCAACACAAACGAAGGCTTCAGTGGGTTGTAAAAGTGAATTGGAGTGTTCTTCTGCAGTTGCTACGCACCGCCAAGGTGGTCGATCGAACAGTTTTCCAACATGCTTGATCAAGGATGACAACGGAGCTAACTGGCCTGAACCCGTTGGTAATAGCGGGGGACTTCAACGCTTGGGCGCTCGAGAGGGGGAGCCGCCTTACCAACCCTAGGGGCCAGATTCTTCTGGAGGCCTTGGCTAGGCTCAATGTAGACCTAGCCAACGTGTGGTACCACGAGTACCTACCATAGAAATGGAGCGGAATCGATTATCGATATAACATTTAGCAGTCCTGGGCTAATTAGCAATTGGAGGGTGGATGATGACTACACCCATAGCGACCACTTGGCGGTACGTTATTGTATCGTCCACAATACAAGGCAGCGTGCGGAAGGAGGAGCATCCACTCCATTCGCCCGCAGATGAAGGACGTCCTACTTTGATGTAGAGGTTTTTAAAGAGGCGCTTGAGAGGGAACGAAACTTACGCGAAACCCAGGAATCTTGCGGCGAAAGACTCGCTATGACACTTACACGAGCGTGCGATGCGACCATGCCGAGGGAAGTCAAACCGAGGAAATGAAGATCGCCCGTGTATTGGTGGAAGGAGTCGATCGCCGACCTCCGAAGAACATGCCTCCACGCAAGACGGAGGAAGCGAAGAGGGCGGTCGGAGGGCGATAGAATCGAGCGTAGAGGGGCGCTAGTCGCCGCGAAGGCCGGCACTAAAGAGGGAGATAAAGGCCAGCAAGCGAGCCTGCTTCGAGGGTCTGTGTCAGAAGGCCAATACGAACTGGTGGGGTGACGCCTACCGGGTTGTAATGGCCAAAACCAGAGGATCGGCGGCTCCAACCGAGCGTTCACCAGAGCTGTTGCAGGTGATCGTTGGGGGACTTTCTTCGAGCCACGACCCAAGTCCATGGCCCCTCGCCGCCGTAGACGTGTCCCATGACCAGCGTTCCAGTATCCCAGATCTTAACGCTGTCATAGCGACGGAAGGGTGGACGGCTCAGCCGAACACCCGTGACCACGTGGGCACCGACAACGGCACAACGGGGGGTCGGCGACGAGGCGACGGTGACGAACGATGAACTCATTGCGATAGCAAAGTCGCTAAAGGTGAACAAAGCGCCGGGACCGGATGGTATTCCGAACCTGGCCATCAAGACGGCTATCTTGCTGGATCCCGGAATGTTCAGGGTGGTGATGCAAAAGTGTCTGGACGAGTGGGCGTCTTCCCAGACGCCTGTATACCCAGACCCTTGTGTTGCTACCAACATGCAGGGAAGCCACCAGGAGATCCATCGGCATATAGACCAGATGTCTCCGTTGGATACAGCGGGTAAGGTGCTCGAGAGGGTAATCCTCAACAGACTGACAACATACACGGAGGGTATACGCGGTCTGTCAAGTAATCAGTTTGGCTTCCGTAAAGGGAAGTCGACGGTGGATGCCATCCTGTCCGTCACCAAGACGGCCGAGGTGGCAATCCAGCGCAAGAGGCGAGGAGTACGATACTGTGCGGTGGTCACCCTTGACGTGAGGAATGCGTTCAACAGCGCCAGTTGGGCGGCCATCGCCGACTCGCTCCAACGCCTTCAGGTTCCTGGGTACCTGTACAAGATTCTCGGAAGCTACTTCTTGAGGTATCTTGGGGTTATGATCGACGACAAGCTGTCCTTTGTCAGTCACGTCGATTACGCTTGCAAGAAAGCCTCTATGGCTATATCGGCATTATCCCGCATGATGTCGAATAGCTCGGCGGTGCAAGGGAGTAAGCGTAAACTCCTGGCCAGTGTCGCCCTGTCCATACTTAGGTACGGCGGGCCGGCATGGATCACCGCCTTGAGTACCAAGAGCTACGCAAATAAGCTCGAGAGTACACACAGGCTTATGTGCCTAAGAGTGGTGAGTGCATACCGAACGGTATCACGCGACGCGGTCTGCGTCCTAGCGGGGATGATGCCAATAGGCATCGTCATAAAAGAGGACGTAGAGTGCTTCGAGCAACGTGGAACAAGAGGTATCCGAAAGACCACTAGAGCCGCATCCATGGTTAAGTGGCAGAGGGAATGGAACAACTCCACCAAAGGTCGGTGGACCCACCGACTAATCCCGGAACTAACCGGGTGGGTCGGTAGGCGACACGGTGAAGTGAACTTCCACTTAACGCAGATATTGTCTGGCCACGGCTGTTTTAGACAATACCTGCATAAATATGGGCATGCACAGTCCTCCGCATGCAGTGAGTGCGCGGGAGTCGAAGAAACTGCAGAACATGTGTTTTTCGCATGTCCTCGCTTCGACGGCGCGAGATCCGGCATGATGGCCGTATGCGGTCGCGACACGACTCCGGATAACTTGGTCCAGAGGATGTGTCAAGACCGGGACGTCTGGGACGCGGTATGCGTAGCAGCCTCCCAGATCGTCCTTGATCTCCAACAAAAATGGCGAAACGACCAAAGGCAGGTCGCAGGGACCACCTAACTACTAAAGCCCTAAGTAGTTAGACATAGTGGGTGCTTAACAAGCACAATAGCCCCCTCCCCGAAGTAATACCGAAAGGTGGTTCCGGGGAGGGACCAGGGCTAAAGGCACGGGTGGGTTTTTAGTGGGTCGAGGAGTTGGCACCCTCATCCCCACACCCTGAGTTCTTCAGGTGTCTGGTTGCAGATTTTCCATCCCGTCTAAAAAAAAAAAAAAAAAAAAAGAACTTCCCAGTCAATGCTATTAACAGCAAGCATCAGATGATATCGGATGGTTCCTAAACTGTTTGATCCATTCGGTTAGTTGACGCCCGCGATAGTGAAAATCAAGATATCATACCAACACCTGTGACTTTCACGATATCAACTGGGGGACGTGAGCCTCTACCATCAGCGATCAAATCGGAATGGGTCGAAGTAAAACAGCACCTTTCGCAGCTGGAAACGGTTCGCATTTCAAGATTCACAACACATCCCCGTGGTTTGATTCAACTGCACGGATTTTCAGACGCTTCTGGATGGGTGTACTCCGCCGTGGTCTCCCGCGGTGTGTTGACGAAGAAGGAAACGTCACGGTTGTTCTCGTTGCTGCGGGAAATCGAGGGTGGCTCCTATCAAGCGGGTCTCGCTGCCGGGGCTGCAACTGTGGTGAGCTATTCTACTTATCGAGCTCTTGAGAAAGGTGGCCGAAGCTTTGACGCACGTGGACATCGAACATCCGAACAGTGCTTGGACCGATTCAACGATTGTTCTGCAGTGGTTATCCGTCTCACCCACGCACTTGGAAAACGTATGTAGCTACCAGAACGTCGGCTATTCTTGGGTTTCTCTTTCGAGGGCACCATGTCAACATTGAATCAAATCCTGCCGACTGTGTTTCGCGCGGGATCTCTGCGGCCGAATTTGTGCATCATCAGCTGTGGCTTCATGGACTGGAATGGTTGAACTTGGATGAGGCACAGTGGCCGCAGAGTGCAGCTGAACCCATTCGGGACAATGATCTACCAGAGGCAAGACAATTGCGACTGCTGCATACTGAGGATACGACAGCGATTTCGGATCGCGACAGTTACATCATCGAGCGTCAATTGTGGGAAAGCGTTCAAGCTTCAACCTCATCTTGCGCACCCTGGTGTGCGTCAATTGATTTGTTAACAACGTCAAGTTGGTTCGGGATCGGTGACTCGCTGGTCAGCTGGTTCCCAACGAAATCCATCAAGCTAAACTGCAATTACTACGCGCCGCCCAGCAGGATGTGTTCGCATCGGAAATGAAATTACTTCGAAGTGGTAAGTTGCTTCCATCTAGGAATACGCTCGCTGATTTGCATCCCTTCCTCGATGCTACAGGAACGATGCGAGTCGGTGGACGGCTGGAGAATTCAGTTCAGCCGTACGATGGTAAACACCCCGTGATTTTGCCTAAGTCACTGCTCACAGCTGTCATCAATCAACAATACTGGATTGTAAGCTGCCAGACTGTTTTGCGTGACATAGTTCGAGGATGAACATGCTTCCGTTTGAAGGGAAGGACAGCGACCCAGCTGATGGGTACCCTGCCTCCATCGAGAGTGTTGGCGACACTCGTATGCCTAGCTACCCGAGCTGTACATTTAGAGGTTGCAAGTGATATGTCCACAAACACGTTCATCAGTTCCCTGAAACGCTTTGTGTCTCGTCGTGGCTATCCGAATGAGATCCGTTCCGACAACGGCACCAATTTTATTGGTGCAGATTCATCGACAGTTTACACAAAAAGGAAACAAGATACCTCTCTAATCTGGGAATTAACTGGGTGTTCAAACCTCCATCGGCGCCCCATATGCGCGGGATTTGGGAAGCCACCGTCAAGAGCGTCAAGTTCCATTCGGTGGCTGAACTGGTAACAGAACCAATGACTTTCGAAGACCTGACGACAATATTATGCCAAATCGAAGCCAGCTTCAACAGTCGACCGCTATGCCCCCTTTCAAGCAATCCCGATAGCTATGAGGCACTGAACACCGGCAATTTTTTGGTTGGTCAACCACTCAACCTAATACCGGAATCAGATCTTCAGCATACTCCGCGAAATCACTTGGACCAATGGCAGGATATGCACCGCCGTTCCATCCTGATTTGGTCACGTTGGAAGGATGAGTATCTCGATTCTGTGTAGCCTCCAACCAAGTGGCGTTCGGTTCATCCTAACATTTCGGTGGGCCAGTTGGTGTTAATCAAGCACGACAACGCACCACCAACCAGTGGGAATTAGCACGTGTACAGGAAGTTTGTCCGAATACATCTGGTGTAGTACGAACAGTGACGCTGCGACGAGGTTCAACTACGTACCAGAGACCAATCCACAAGTTATGCGTTCTTCCTGTGGATTAAGGCCAGCGGCCTCAAGATGGGGGTGAATGTTTCGGTGTCGACGGGCCCCCCGAAGCAGCGTGTCATCGAATTCCACACTGAGTGCGACTCTGGGTTTTCCTACCGCGTAGCAACAGAAAAAAGATCAGCAAGCGTATGCCAGTGAAAAATTGAACTTTGTAAAGTACGCAAGCAGAAAAAAAAGAAGTTATGTTTTCGAGTAAAGTTAAAACAAAAGCAAGGGAACAAAAGGGACAGAAGAATGAAGAAACAAAACATCGGTG
The DNA here is from genome assembly GCA_024533555.2 of Aedes koreicus. NCBI lineage: Eukaryota > Metazoa > Arthropoda > Insecta > Diptera > Culicidae > Aedes > Aedes koreicus. The sequence goes on from JAHHFK020001390.1 coordinate 16,480, forward strand.
AGATCGTTCATTTTTTTTTCTTATTATAATGATGAAACACATAATTCTAGATAGGTGCCAGAGTTAGAAAAAAAAGATTTTTTTTTTTTAATTCTGGAAGTTTGAATGCCCTTCATGTATCCAATTTATACATGGTAGTGTTCATGCAGGGCTTATTGTATATGAGGATGAACTCAGAATGAATGTTTATGAATAGGCATTCTTGAAATGGGATGTTGGATGTACAATAGAGCTAACACCTTTCATATTCAGGGTTTAAAATGCCTGCATCTATAAAAAAAAATACAAATTGGTAAAGGGCGAACACGAAATTATTGCGACACCGAAAATGTCATGCCAATTTTCTTATAATGTTTAGAATCACACCAAAATTTTAGGGTACTTTTATACATATATTTACTTCAAAAATCAAAAGAAAAGTTAATCGATGGAGCCTTGAGTGTAAAATTGAACGCATTTTCGCTTGATGCCCTCCATCAAAGTCTTTACAGTGTCATCCGGTACCAGTTTCTCAGTTTTTTTTTTCCATTTTCTTAACATGTCCTTCTCGTCTTTGATTGTCTTCTTGCTCTTTCGAAGTTCCCGCTTCATCATTGCCCAGTACTGCTCCACCGGGCGCAGCTCCGGACAGTTTGGCGGATTCATGTCCTTTGGAACAAAATGGACAGAATTGGCCTCATACCACTCCAGGACACTTTTAGAATAGTGGCATGATGCCAAATCTGGCCAAAATAGCGGAGCTTCGTCGTGCTGCTGCAAGAACGGCAAAAGGCGCTTCTCGAGGCACTCAGATTTGTAGATCTCGCCATTTAGTGTGCGCTTTGTCACGAAAGGCTCACTCCTCAGTCCGCAAGAGCAGATGGCCTGCCAAATTAGTTATTTGGAGGCGAACTTCGACATTTTCTTCTTCTTAAATTTGTCGTCCACATAGAACTTGCTCTTGCCGGTGAAAAACTCCATCCCCGGAATTTGCTTAAAATCGGCTTTTATATACGTTTCGTCGTCCATCACACAGCAGCCATATTTTGTCAGCATCTTCTCGTAGAGCTTCCGTGCCCGAGTTTTAGCCGTCGATTGTTGCCGCTCGGTTTGGGAAGTTCTGTACCTTGTATATATGTAGTCCAGCTCTCTTCTTTACATTCTGGACGTAACTCTGCGACATGCCGATCTTTTTAGCCAAATCACGGCTTGAGACGTTGGGATTTGCTTTAATCATCCGCTTCACCTTTCCCTCCGTCTTTTTGTTCTCCGGTCCCGGTTTTCTTCCAGCTCCTTTGCCGTGGTCCAACGTCAACCGCTCCTGGAACCGCTTCAACACTCTGGAGACGGTTGAATGGTGAATGTTCAACATTTTTCCCAACTGCCGGTGCGACAGGTCAGGAAATTCCAGGTGTTTGGAAAGAATTTGTTCTCTCGACTCGCGTTGGTTCACCTCCATTTTCGTTGAATCGAAAAACACGACTTCGAGTTTGACAGCATTTAAACAATACACATCAATGAGAAAGTGTGCAAAATTTGGTTGATTTTTACCCAATGGTAAAAAAGTTATGCCCTGTTGAATGTGTCGCAATAATTTCGTGTTCGCCCTATAAACATAGTTTCAAACAGGTTTCGTTCATAAAAACACTGCCGGTCAGTGAAATATGGATTACACACACACACACACACACACACACACACACACACACACACACACACACACACACACACACACACACACACACACACAAGAACTAGACATCTATTAACTAAAAGTTTTCTTCTTTCTTTTGTTCAGCAAAGTTTTTCCATGAATTATTCTCCATCTTATGAAGATAAAAAATTGGTGATTATTCACCATCAGAAAAAAAAACAATTGTGTTCTAATTTTTGTATATAAAAATAAACCTTTTTCTGCAAAGTTATAACGAAATGAATACAAAACAACTTTGCTGAAGCCTTCATACGCCCAAGGGACAATGAGAGACGAGCGGTTGCATCTGGTTTTAACAATGATTGATTGATACTTTCATATGCAAATAGTTTCTTCTGCGGAAATTTGCGGATAAATATGATTTTTTACGCTAAAAAAGTGCATTTCTCCAAAATAAAAACCTCAATATCTCAAAAAAATATAAGGGATAACAATATACAATTTTCAGCAAATTTGAGTGTGATATTTGTGTGTATGTATGATATGATATTATATGATAAACAAAAGTGTATAACATTTAAAATTTGCAGAAAATCACCATGAGATGTTATATTTAAAAAAATGAATTTAAGTGATGTTCAATAGAAAACTTCCCATGTGTGCATTAAAACCAATAGTTAGGCGTATGAAGACCTCGGCAAAGTTGTTTGGTATTAAATTTGCTATAACTTTGCCGAATAAAGTTTATTTCTGTATTCAAAAATTAGAAAAAAAATAATTCTCACTAATTTTTATCTTCATAAGATGGCGAATAATTCATGAAAAAACTTTGCTTAAGAATTTATAGCAAAAAAATTTAGTTATTGTGGTCAAATTAATTTTGATCAAGTTTTTGCACCTTTGGCAGCAGTGTGCGGGGGAAGCTTTGTTCTTTACTCAATGCTTCCCTTATCTCCAATTCGGTCAACTACTCGCAATATTTTGTGATGTAGTGGGCGGAATATTACAATTTGAGATAATTCAAAGCAGTCCGTTTACCAAAATTCGGCAGATATACAGGTAACCGGTGGGTGAGTGACCACGAGGTACTTCATAGCAAGATGCTAGGAAGCGGACCGTAAGATTTAATGAACAAACTCCCCCAAAACAAAATGTTTTATGTAACAAAACTCGATTTTTTCAGCACTAATCATCTGACGAGGCTTTCCGTGCTTGAAGAAACCTTCCAGTAAAGTTCCATAGCTTAAAATTTCGGACTGCTAACATTACTGCCCTCACTCACATTCGTCATAAAAGCTCCAAATTTTTTTTTCTCGGTAACCTTATATTTGAAGTAAGCGAACGTCCATTAAGTACGCCACGCAAAAGCCAATTTTACCCCACCGCGCATCCCTCCCCATCGTCAACTACTTTGCACAGACATGGAAAAATGTTTGTTTAGATCGTCACAGGTTTATCCCCCCCCCCCCCCCCCCCTTCGACCTAAAAGCGTAACGTACTTAATGGACGTTCCCTGATGCAAATTCGATTAGCAATATGAAAATGGCGTTCTGTACAAATTTAGACAAAATGTCGATTGCTGACACGGTTGAACTAAAACCATCATCTATGAACGCCAAAAAAAAAAAACACTTATCGCTCCAACCTCACCCACAGCCGGAATTGTCGCAGAATCGCCAAAAATCAGTGCCCTGATAACATCACATCAGTAATAGCATTATTACATCGGTCGCATGCCATCATTCTCCGTCGATAGAGTTTCCCTCGTTGCGACAGGGCGACATCAAACCGTGAACATTACGAGCCGCGGACGATAAAAATGAAGCCATTAGTGTCGAGCTTTCGCTTTCTCCATTTCCCCCATCGAATCGTCATCCTCTGACCGCGAGGACATCCGAGGGAAAAATGGATGTACCACTTCCACACTCGCCGCTCACCCCATTCTCATGATTTTTCCGGATATTTCCGCACAGAAAAAAAAACGACATTGGGGAGAATGCGCTCGCTTGACTGTCTCAGCAATTATGCTTCTGTAAAAATGGTTAATTCAATCATAAAGATTGATTTTAGTGGAAATTTCCTCAGATTTCCCGCGGGTCGACTGCCACTGCGCCACCGAAAAAGTGCGCGGTGCGGGCGTAAATGACTCAACCATTTTCCTCGCTGTCAGATTTTCACACCCGATTTATAATAGAAATGAAAACAAATATTAGAACGGGATCGGGGAAGTGCCGGCTTACGCCCCCGACTGCAAAAACGATTATTGCCAACCGCTGACTGTCTGTTGTTCTTGTCGGAGCTGGCAAGTGTTATTCTACGCTGGAATTGAACAATTGAACCACCATTAAACATGGAAAAGAAAAACAAATATTTGGGATCGGTTTTTTTTTTCCTTTCGTTTTAACGCGATGACAGCAACGACGACGACGAAAATGTGGCGCGCTTTCTTTGAGACAACAATATTAATCTACTGGAAAACGAGCTCGAGTTTCCTGGCCCCTTGATGGGTCGGGTTCTTTTTTTTCGGATGATTGTTCCATTTTTTCCCTGGCGGATCAGCAACAAGCATCCATTAACAGATGTTCTTTCGACTCCCAGTTTTGTGTTGTTACTCAAAGTTGCGGCGAGGGTGCAATTTTACTACCACTTTACCGACTGCTCGGTCAACGAGAGTGGGAAGAAGTGGGTGAGAGGGGGAGGGACCAAGAGTGATCATAAAGTAAATAGAGACAACGCAGAAATCCTCCTCCGAAAAGGAAAATCATGACAACGTCGACGACGACGACGATGATGATGATGTTGGGTTGCGGTAGAAGCGCAGCGCCGCGGTCCCGGAGAGGGGCGTCACCAACAGCAAATGAAGAATGATCTTTTTCGGGGAGTGCTCGACGAAAATTAGACGGTTGGAATTTTCACGGAAGGAAAGTGGTCTCCGTCAGCGTTAGTGGGTTGGATGTTTCGGTTTTATTTTTATATTCCGAAAGAAAAGCGGGTAACGGACAAAGGCTAATAGATCACGGAGAGGGGGAATGTCAATTGGAGGCGAGGAATTCCGGAGATAGCTTGCATTTGTCATTTCGATGAACTCGCCTGGTAATTTGAAGCTGCAATTCTGCGTTGGTGACAAATTTTATTAAAATTAAAATGAACATGTCGATGTTCTTTCTTCTTATTTATTGGTATTTCATGTTTATTATAACGAGCTTAGCTATCTGCTATCATCATCGTCTGCTAAATGTACTGCCACAGTTTTTAATGGAGAGCTTTTGATGCCCATTTTGGCAGTATTATGATCGTGTGGCAATTTCTTGACGAAAAAATCGTAGACCAAACAGGGATCGAACCCAGTCACCTCCACAGAGTGGCCATCCAGAGTGAGCATGAGCATTAGTACGATTGACCGTTCGAGGTTGCAACTCCGTTATCCGTTATTGTGTGGGAAGTGAAACGACAGGTGAAAGTTGGAGATTCTCCGGATAGAGTGCGTCCCTTAGAACAGGAGTTGCTGGCAAACCGCTTTCATCGTGCTACGGATCACCAGCATGAGCACGATTGACGGCCCGATAGGTGCTACTCCGTTAATGCCAGATCAGCTGCAATTGAACAGAGAGCCAATAGATGATATTTGGGACTAATATACATCTTCAATGTATAAGAACAGGTGATCACAATGTTATAATAGGCAATACCGGCGCCGACCACGTCGGAATTCGGGTCAAGGAGGGAATGGGTAGGAATGTGTTGACGTGGTACTCGCTTTGAAGGAAGCCGCGGAGTCCACTGCACTTCCACGAGAAATCAGTGGGATGTTGGATAAAAGGGTTGGGTTTACAGCAGGATCCGTTTTGGTAAACGTAGTGCTTAATTCAACTGACGTTGGCACCGAATAAGATATTTAACTATGTTCCCAGTTTATTCTCTGTACAGAGATGCACGCTAAAATAATTCAAATTTTGGCACCGATTTAAATCAGTAACTACAAGTACCAGTCCTTACCAACAGTAAGAAGTTGGGGCCACTTACAATTCTGGGTTGTTTACTTCAACAGAATACAAAAATACGTATAAACATCGAGTTTGAGGACCGATTTAAACCAACAGTAAGGATGCTGTTGAGGTCACTCACAAGAGTGAGTGTTTTATTTCAATAGATTACAAAAAAGGCTAAAGTTTCGAGTTTGAGAACCGATTTAAACCAACATCAGTGATGCTGCTGGGGACACTCACAAGTGCTGATGGTTTATTTTAATAAAATACAAAAATACGTTAAAATATTGAATACAAGAATGCGGTGATACATCGAATTTGAGAACCGATTTAAACCAACAGTGAGGATGTTGTTAAGGCCACTCACAATGGTGTAGTTGGAATAGGAGTTTTTAATAGAGCATTAAGTCTTAACTTACAATGCAGTGTATTATCGGCGGTGCTCTTGCGATCGAATCGGCTATCAATGCGGCGGAAACTACAAATGAGTTAATAATCCTTTCGGACTAGCTATCTTTCGACCATAGAATGTGGAAAATCACAACATCCTTGGATACAGGAAATAAAATGCCTGATACGGCATCGTCCGATTTATCTTTGTTGGATCCTCGGCCACACCGCCGTCTACGGCAACGAAGAAGCAAATCGACTCGCCGGAGAAGCAAGAAATAGCTTACCAATCAACGTCGCCGTCCAAAGGACTATGCCATCAAGGCAATGCAGCAAGTCATTCAACAGAAGTGGGAAGAACGTTGGAGGCAGCTAACAGGAGTGAAACTACCGGACATTAAACGCGATACAAAAAAGTGGACCAATCAGAATAATTCCGCTGATTACCCACTCGACTACGCATCGGCCATACAAGGTTGACAAATTAATTCCTGTTGATAAAATATTCACCACCGATATCCGATGTGTCGTGCACTGTGCCTACACTGCAGAAAATTTGAAGCGGCCAGGAAAAAATATGGGACCGATTCGCCTTTAAACGGCGTTGTGCAACGTTGTGCGACGGCTGAAGAATCTACATGATAGGTAAATTTATCGGAAACTGTGAAAAACGTACACAGAACCGAATATGAAGAATCCCAAGCACAGGAAGAAAACAGAAGTATATGGAGAAGAAGAATCAAAAGGAACGAAATAGGAAGATGATCGCGAGGAGAAATATGAACGGTGAAACGGAAGATAATAAAGGGGAAAAATAAGGAGAGGGAGATGATGGAGAGAAAGATGACGGAGAGGAAGAAAGTCAAAACGATGACGGAGAGAAAGATGACAGAGAATATAATAAAAAGGAAGAACACGTAGAAAAACATTACTAAGAGAAACAGAACATGTTTCAGAAAATAGAAGAAAACGAAGGAAACGAACTTGTTGCAAATCAAGATATTGATAAAACTTAAGATCATGATGAAAGTCATCAGGAGGAAGATAATGAAAATGTTTAAAGAATATATGAAAGCTGAAGGGAACTTTATATCTGTAACAAGAGTAAATGCCAACGAAGGACCATAAGGAGGAGCCACGACTATAGAAAAAAAAGCTAAGTGAAATTGAAACATACTTATTACAAACAGCAACAATCACCTCATGTTAAAGATTGTACTCGAAAAAAAAATGATCACCAAACATTAATTTTAGAAACTCTCAGGGAATAAATAAACACATATTAGCAATGTTTTTGCAAAGTTGGTCCTTACCCTACCTTACCAATCAGACCAAGGCCGGTGTGGCCTCTGCTGTACACAGCAGTTGTTTCCATTGTAATCGGTCCATGACTGTACCTCGCCAGCCTCGCTGTCTGCGGAGGGTCCGCAGGTCGCCTTCTACTTGATCAATCCACCTTGCTCGTTGCGCGCCTCTTCTTCTTGTACCTGTCGGTTCGTTTTCGAGAACCATTTTCACAGGGCTGTCGTCCGACATTCTTACGACATGCCCAGCCCATCGTAGTCGACCGATTTTTGCGATGTGTACGATGGGAGGTTCTCCCAGCAACTGATGCAATTCGTGGTTTATTCGCCTCCTCCACGTTCCGTCTTCCATCTGCACTCCACCGTAGATCGTACGCAGCACCTTCCGTTCAAAGACTTCAAGGGCGCGTTGGTCCTCCACTAGCAATGTCCATGTTTCGTGGCCGTAGAGAACTACCGGTCTAATTAATGTCTTGTAGATGGTCAACTTTGTGGTTCGGCGAACTTTGTTCGATCTTAGCGTCCTTCGGAGTCCAAAGTAGGCACGATTGCCTTTGTATTTCTCTGCTGGTGTCGTTATCGGCGGTCACCAATGAGCCCAGATACTCGAATTCGTCTACTACCTCGATTTCATCACCGTCGATCTGAACTCGTGCTAGGAGGCTAACATTGTCTTCTCGTGAGCCTCTTCCCTTCATGTATTTTGTTTTCAACGCATTAATCACAAGCCCAATCCTACCAGCTTCAGCCTTAAGTCTGATGTACGTTTCCGCCATCGTCTCAAAGTTACGTGCTACGATATCAACGTCGTCGGCGAAGCCAAATAGTTGGACAGACTTCCTGAAGATCGTGCCACTCGTGTCTATCCCAGCTCTTCGAATCACACCCTCCAGTGCAATGTTAAACAACAAACACGACAATCCATCACCTTACCGTAACCCTCTCCGAGATTCGAAGGTACTCGGACGACACATATCACTCGATCCTTCGTTGCTTTGATCAACCGCGTTAGTCAACCTCCTCTCCTAGGCTAAATGCCCACACCTTGGACTTAAGGCTACCCATCAAGTCCTGTGCAACACTTGCGTCATCTTTCTTAAACACTTTTATCCACTCTTTCTTAAAATCCTTGTCGTTTTTTTGAAGACCTTCCCTGTTCTCCGGAGCGTGCCCTTGATAATCGCCCAGAAGTTTTCTATTGAGCGAAGTTCTGGCAAGTTGGGCGGATTTGCGTCCTTCGGCACAAAAACATCGTTGGCACAGATCGCCTGCCACGCCAAGTACTTCTTGGCAAATTTGTCGACCTTTTTCTTCCAGAACTTCTCCGGAACATCCAGGTGGGACTTGCCGACGAAAAACTCCAGGCCGGGAATCTGCTTGGTGCCGCTTTAATATACACTCAGTAGCAAAAAAAAAGCCGAGCAAACTTTTGCTTCCAAAAAACGCCATGTTCAACCTTCTGTATCTTTGCCGATTATCAATATCAGGGTGGCCACAGACTCGGGAAAATCTGGAAATGCGGGAAAAATGCGGGAATCCAAAATCATCGGGAAATATGCGGGAAAAAGTTGGGAATTTAAAAATCCATCGGGAATTTTTGTCATATGGCAGGAACCATGCTCATACTTTTTTCAAATTGATGATTTGAACATGGATTTGATCACCATCTATTTACTTTTGGTAACGACTAGTGCGTGGTTGCCAACTTATTCTACAAGTTACGAAGAGCAGTATCCATGGTCTAGCGCAGATCCAAAGAATTCCGGTTTAGCACATTGCAAGTGGTGCAAACGTAGTATCAAAATTAATTCTATGGGCCGAGTTGCCTTCGCCAGCTTCAAATCAGTATTTTTTTCTCCTCGAAGACACCAACCAGCGATGGTAATTTTAGCCATACAATCAAGTCTGATTCAAAAGTTGTACCTGCAACATCGATTTTGGTAAAGATTTCGTCCTCGTTAATAAAGAGATCAATTTAAGTAGGTACTTTCGCTGCATTAACCCATTCTTACCCATAGTGTTTATAGAGCTCCAACATTTTTTTTTGAAAAATCAAGCACAAAACAATTTGGATAATATTGTAATCCAATTTTTGGAACAGTTTTGTAAGCTTATAGCATTAATAGTACAACTATTAAGTACTATTTTTTTGTCTTCTTTATTTTACGTCGGCCTATTTTCCTCACATGGTGACAATCACCGACGCCAGGGAGACGACTCCACCACCTGGACCCTACCTAACGACTCATGAATATGAACCGGGACCAACGGCTTTACTTCCCTTCCGAAGGTAAGACGTGACCAGATTTTTTCGCCTCAGAAAAATCACCGACGTCGACTGGGATTTTTTGAACCCAGACCCACCGGGGTGCCAAGTAGCAGTCACGCTTACCACTACACCACCGACGCCGGCTATCACTTTTACTATGAAACAGTGTAAAAAAAAATAAAGAGGTAAAAAATTGAGATAAATATTTTTTATTTGTTTTTTTGTTTTTAAATTTTTTTTTTTTTTTTTTTTTTGGAATTTAGAGATACGACGATGGAGCGAGGATTTTCAATAAATAAGAAGTGTTTGGTGGTCAACCAAACTGAAATGGGTTTGGGTGCTCAGAGAATTGTCTACGAAGCCATAACGCTGGAACTGTTAACGACGTTGAAATTACGAAATGCCAAATACGGCGAGTCGCTGACAGCACAAAAAAGTGAAGGAGAATTTCTAAAAAATGTAGAGAGAAGCAGAAAGAACAGCAAAGAATAAGGAGTGTATCGAAAAGTAGTTATAAACTTCCAAATAATAAAATAGGCATGAAAACATGGTTAAAATTAACATACTATTTCAGTTTATTATAGCTTAACATGTTTACAAAAGATCCAAACGGAAAAACTAGTCATCATGTTCATTTCTGTAGAATGCCCGTACCTTTGATTTGACACCTGCCATCAAATTCTGCACAGTGACCTTTGTGCACTTCCTGGATGCCGCTGCCCAATTTTTCTTAAAATCGGTCATGTTTTGGGACACTGTACCATCCTTCTTAAATATACGCTTGACTATTGCCCAATAGCGTTCGATCGGTCGCAACTGGGGACAGTTTGGTGGGTTAATGTCTTTTTCTACGAACTTGATGTTATTCTCCGTCAGCCACTGTAGAGTGGATTTGGCGTAATGTGCCGATGCCAAATCTGGCCAGAAGAGAGGAGGGGACTGGTGCTTTCTATACAATGGTAGCAACCTGTTCTTCAAACATTCCTTTTGATAAATCTCAGCATTTATAGTTCCTTTTGTATAGAAAATTGAAGAACGCAAGCCACATGTGCAAATAGCTTGCCAAATGAGCACCTTCTGACCGAATTTCTCCATCGCAACAGTCGTATCTGCGGTTGGCACACGTTCCCCAACAGATTTAGTATAAAACTGCGGCCCCGGTAGCGTTCTTGAATCTTCTTTAACGTATGTTTCGTCATCCATCAAAATGCACTGGTCGACATTGTCCAAAATGCAGCTGTACAGCTTTCGAGCCCTGGTTTTGGCACGAGACTTTTGTTCCGGAGTTTGTTTGGGCACTTTCTGCTTTTTGTACGTCTTCAAGTCATTCCTGCGCTTGATTCGTTGAATCATTCCGATGCTGGTCCTGAACTTCTTGGCTAGATCGCGAGTAGAGGCAGATTTGTTCCGTTGAATATAATCCACAACTTTTTGGTCCAAATCGGGGTTGCTGGAGCCGGGTTTCCGGCCACTTCTTGGTAAATCCTTGAGGGAGCACTCCTTACCAAACTTTTCGATGATGCGTTTTACACTTGCCGGGTGAACATTTACTCTTTTCGCAATCTGGTTGTAAGTAACACCCTTTTCGGTGCACCAAGTGTGCAGAATTTTCTTTTTAGTCTCAAATTCAATTCGAGACATTTTGAATACAACTTTATCAACGGAAATGAATGAACCGAATAATCATTTTTGACATATAAACAAAGCAAATGGCGCTTACACGCTAAAAATATATACAGTAGTTTATGCGTAATAACGCATCGAATGTTTATAACTACTTTTCGATACACTCCTTATGACGCTTTTGGCCAATGTCGAGAGGGATGCAGCGTGCATTGACGAGTAAATAAAATGCCGTAGATACCAACGGCTTTTGAAGTATAAGTATTTGTTATTGAACTTGACTTATTCAAGATTTTGTTAAAAATTTATCAAGAATAAAAATGTACATAGGTGGCAGACGGCGTCAACCTCTATTTATCCTGCCTGTTGAGGAATTTTTGTGCGCTTCCACAACGAACAGTCAATGAATACACCAAACCAGCCGCCGTCCTCTGAATATGATTGTTTCAGTTTTTCTTGTTCCATTTGCACTAATTAACCTGCCCATATAGGGTGTCCTAGAAAGTCTAAGCACGATTTGATGCGCCACTGTTGCTTCCACATGACGTTTGAATAGCTGATCATTATTGTGTATCACTGTTTGCATTTTAATCTATGACTCTGTGAGTCTCACGTGCCGGTACATTTACTTTTCATGAAAATGCGAAGCATCTCCCCGGCAAAGTGCAAACAGATCGTGCACAAATAGTGCAGTTTTCCCAACGTTTCGCTGAGATTGCGAAAATGGAAGGTGTTAGCATCGGAGCAGTTTGTAACGCAATTTGGAAGTATGGTGAGGAGTCTTCCTTTCAGGACAAGACAAAATCTAAACCCATGGACCAAAACCTGGACCGGAAAATCACGCAAGCTTTCACAAAAATGGAAAATCACGCAAGCTTTCGCAAAAGGGTATATCCGGTCGAGATGTGGCCAAAAAGCTGGGAACTACGGAAATTAACGTCGACCAAACAAAGCCACGAAATGGACTAAGGACTTTCAACAAGCAGAAGTAGCCAAAACGAAGTGAAAAACAAGCAGCGTCTGTCACACCAAGGGCCCGTAAATTATACAATAAACAGCTGTGTAGAAAATTGGCATGATTATGGATGATGGATTCATCATACGTGAAATTTGATTATAAGACCAGGTGACCAGTTCCACATGGTCCGTGCTGGTTAAACTAATGACGATGCCGATATGTCAATTTTTACCGAAAAATTCGGTAAAAAAACAATTTGTGGAAGTGTGAGTCTGGAATTCTTTTAAATCCATTTGTAACAACTGGTACGATGACTCCTGATGTTTACGTTTGGGGACGCTTGGAGCGGCGCTAGCTCTCCATGATCCGGAAACATAATAATCCAGCATTGTTTGGCCGGATTTGGCATCAGTGCATTACGCGAAGGACACCTTGTACAAAGCCAACGGAGTCAAATTCGTACCCAAGAAGATGAATTTTTCCAAACTAACTCCAGGCAAGACGTTTGAAACTTTTTGGGCTCTGACAAAGGCATATTTGCGCAAACATGATAAGGCGGATTCCAACTTTTGAAAGTTTGGGAAAAAAGGATCAAAAATCTTTGGCAAACAGTCTATGCAATGAGCAGTGTTCGATGAAAAGTTCGCTCTTTTTCGTACGATTAAATGGATCTCGGAAATGTCACGTTAAAGAAAAATATTGTAGAGAACATAAAAGTACAATAAAAACTAAATTTACTTAAAAACCGAGCTCAAATGCGTTATATTGTAATTTACAAATCGTGATTAGATTTACTGGAAAAGCTTTAAAACTCTGCTGTGTTTTATTTGCTTAACCATCAATTGTAAACGGTGGAGCTCGTCATTGTAGATGCATGAACCGAAAGTTTTGCACCCTGTATATGCGTCATGATTTGACTTTCAGACCGAGTATAGTCAGCATCATTTTGTACACGAAAACCGCAAATGCCTTACTATTTTTTGTTCGATGTTTATGATTCTAGAAACTTGAAAGATAAATGACTTATATAGAGCGATTTTTGTTCTCGTTTGGAAACTGCGAGAAAGGTTTTGCAATACGTAAGAAGCCCGATTTGCAGCTGTTATCCATCATTTTGCCTAATTGAAACAAGCCAGAAGTATTCCAGATTGAACAATTTCCTCAAAAACTGCAAAAAATATCTAAAAATCCAACTTATATTCACTCATTTTCCCAGTCGGGAAAATTAGGCAAAAATGCGGGAGAAATGCAGGAAAAATGCAGGAATTTTTAGATAAAGATTGTGTGGCCAACCTGCAATATTTTTGGCACAAAATTTGACAAAACTATAACCAATGTATAAATCTTATGGGACCAAAATTTCATGCTGATAAGGTCTATAAATCTGGTGATCCTAAATTAAGACAATTCCGGCGCCGTCCTCCCCCGAGTCCCTGTCAAATAAGGAAAGGGTAGGAATGTGTTGACGTGATACTCGCGTTGTTGGAAATCGACGAATCCTCTGCATCCTCACCAGGTTTGGTAAACGATACGCTGAACTATTGTATGTGTGCGCTGAACATGTATGTTTGCGAGAGGTTGTGTAGTGTATAAGTTGATGAGTGTGAAATTGGAGTCAGACGATGTAAATGTCATATAAGTAAAAAAAAATCAAATCAGTAATCTTCATCGAAATTCAAGTATTTGTATGGCTTGGTTTATTTAATAAAACGCTTTGCGGATCAAGATGGGCCTTTTTCGAATCATGTAGTTTTTTCAAGATTTGATTGCAAAAAATGTAACATTTGCTTGGCGCATTGTTCGACACCTTTTCAACTTTTGGGTGTTTAGTTGGTTTTAAGGAGATGCACAAGTACAGGGTGAGTGGCAATTCCTGTCAGTGAAGTATATGGTCATAAAAATGAGAAGCATGCATGATTTTTAATTTTCAATGTATTTTATGTTTGGTATATCTTTAACATTTGTCTTAATTTAGTTCAGTTCAAATATTTCTTCCTTTCCGTTAATTGTCAACCGCAAGCGTTATTACAAAGCATCACAGCTGGCGCGCACGATATCTTGAGATATGTCACTCCATATTTTCACTAAACGTTTCTACGGTTAGTCCTTTGGTATTTCCCAGTTTGCTCAGCCTGTAGTCCCATGCATAGAAGTCGAGCGGATTCAAATCCAGTGAAGAGGCAGGCCATTCTTTCGACGAAATAAAATCCGGAAATTTGTCCTCACGCCAAGTCTGTGTAGCTTTCGCCTGGTGGGACGGTGTAGAGTCTTATTGGAAGCAGTATGGTGCATTATTGTAGTGTTTCTTGACGAAGGGAAGTAATATTTACTGTTGATTTTAACACCAGGTTCAATGAACAGCAATGGAACTTCAAACCCTTGAAACATTCTGGAACTTATGAACAACTAGTTTATCAGAAAGATATGCTGCATATACCCGATAATTTTGCTGGTTGTGGTGATCCTCTAGCAGGAACAGAATTTCACAATGCCGCTTGAGCAGCTTCCGACATCTATCGACTGTTGCAATATTCTGCTTTTCAGTCAAGCCATGCTTCCGTTGTTAAAGCTTGCTTCAGATAGAATTGGAACAAAAACAATTGCCTGTATTTCAGTTATTTATTATTGAATTCAAGATCTTTTTTTATTCAAATGTAGCGTTTTCTTCATACTTTTAAGAAAAAATACGGATAAAATTATTCGTCACGGTTTCGAAGGAATTCTCGAATTTTTCCTGTAACACGGCTCATTAGGCGGCGCACACCTTCTTCGTCCATTGTTTTAGCTATCTTATTCCACCAGGTCTTCATCTGATTGATGTCTTTGACAACCTTTCCCTTTGCCTTGAGTCTCCTCTTCATGATTGCCCAGTATTTCTCAATAGGGTGGAACTGGGGGCAGTTGGGTGGGTTAAGGTTTTTCGGAACAACCTGGACCCCTTTCTCTGCATACCATTCTTGAACGACTTTGCTGTAATGACAGCTTGCCAAATCTGGCCAAAACATTACGGGATGGTCGTGGGATCGAATGAACGGCAAAATTCGTTTTTGGAGACACTCTTTTTGGTATAGTTCCGACGTCATTGTCTTATTTGTAACGAAAACTTTCGTTTTTTTTGCCACAGCTGCAAATGCCCTGCCAAATCATGAATTTTCGTGCAAATTTGTCGGCAAAAACAAATTTAAATTTCGCTGGAACATCCCCCCGAGCCGTTGCCAAGTAAAATTTTTGACCTGGGATTTGCCCGAAGTCAGCCTTGACATAGGTTTCATCGTCCATCAGAAGACACCCGTCGAACTTGGTCAGCACCTGGTCGTATAGCTTGCGAGCACGGATTTTGGCCACACTATTCTGTTTTATGGTCCGATTTGGCTGTTTGCTAGCTCGATACGACTTGATTCCTTCCCGGAGTCGAGTTCTCCTCACGGTACTATGGGCAGCACCGAATTTTCTGGCCAAATCACGGTCCGACAGATTGGGATTCCTCTTAATCGTCTTCAAAATCTTACCACGCAGTTTCCGGTCGACAGTTCCACTCCGACGATTGGCTTGAGGCTTCCGAATCGTCGTCAATGTTTCCTTATACCATTTGATAACGCGCCATACGGTATTTCTGGGCAATTTCAGCTGTTTAGCTAGCCTAGATGCAGACCACAATGGATTTTCCAAATAACTGTGCACAATTTTTTCCCTTCTTTCGGCTTCCATGTTGATTGTTTACAAAGTACAGTCGATTTGCGGAATGTCAAAAATAAATACGTGAAGCTGACAAAATTCCCGACACGTGGGCGCCAAGAACTTCCAAATCCGTCCACCAGGAGCGCCACAATATGAGCAAAAGTTTGTTCCAATTCGAAGCAAGCCTTATTTGTATGGATTTAGTCCAAGGTCGTCTTTCAAAATACTCCTGAGCGTTGACTGCGACATTGGCAGTTCTTTGGCCATCTTTCGGTCAGACTTCCAGGATTCCGCCGAATTCGCTCTCGCACTTTTGATGACTTCCGGACATCTGACAGTGCGTTTACGGCCAGGTCTGGGAGGAATTTTCCAAGAACTGGTTTCTTTGTTGCGTTTGATGGTGCGAAAGATGATTCTTTCGTTTATTCCGAGTGGTTTCTACACAGATAAAATGAAACATAAAATTTTCTGCGTTATCTAATGCACATAAAGAGACTACATTTGGCAGAAAATATTGGGGTATTTCATCTCAATTTAAGCCAGATAACGCCTGAATCTTGCTTGTTGTATGAAAGATTGCAAACATTGTTGTATGGCGCATGAAAGATTGCAAACAATTTCGTTGTTTACGCCTCCCTTGGCTTAGAATTAAACGAGGGGAAATTTAACGCGCTTGTTAAAATTAATTATTTTTTTCTGTGTATTTCTTTAAAAAAGTACACGGTCTAAAATCATTCAAAAACTAACTTATCACGAGCTCCCTTTTCACGTCCATGATTACTACGAGTCTAAAATGAATAAAAAAAAAAACTTGCGAGCCGTGTCGATTTTTGAATACACTTTAAAAGAAAAATGAGCAACCAAGTCTGTGACTAACCCATCCAAACTTACACGTGTTTAAAAAACACTGACAGGAATTACCACCCACCCTGTATTTCATGATCCACATGTTGTTAACTGTTTTGTAATATTGACCTTTTATCACTGTTTGCATAAAATTTTGTCATCTGAAATCCAATCCTCATATCCAGCAACAATTAGAAACACTGGCTGATACTTAAAACCAATTTGCTCTAAACAAATCAACGCATAAAATCAAACTCCCAGTCGACCCAACTGCACTATTATTGCGGCGGCTATTAAATCCCGAACAACAAAGCCGAAAGAGTAACGAGCATCTCACGATGAGTGATCCGTAAACTAATAAAATCGGGACACGAAAACATTATAAACTTGTTCAAAACAAAGACCGACGATGTCGTGCTGCTGCCACTACTAGCGAGCGGTAAAAGTGAACGGTTTCGGTCACAAATCCACTCGTCTCGGATCGCACCCGATCGGATCTGATTTGATTCCACGACCGCGGTCGATCTGGAAAGAGTGGTGGAGACCGTCATTAAAACCTTCGATTGTTTACACTTATCGATATGTTTTGTGTATTTATACAAGTGCTCGTTAAAATCACCATTTTTCCCAAACCTGACTAAGAAGTAAAGCGTCAGAATGGGTGCATAATTAATTGATGGACATCAATTTGGATGATGGATTTAAGAGCCCCACTCATCGACGAACGGTGAAAGAGGATCGCTTTATTATAGTTTTGGGAGCAACGGCAAAGCGAAATAAACGAGAGATTTCAAACAAATAAACAAAGCATTCGGATGGTTCTCTCATATCTCTTTTAGGAGTTGGAATTTCTCTGTGAACCGCTTGCCGCGTGCCATCACTAGACCGGGGGGAGTGAAAGATGGCCCCGGGTGTAAGTTCTTCTCGAATTCCGTGACGTTTGTTGGAAGGGGGTGACAGTGTGCCAATAAAGTAATATTTCACACCCAACGTCGAGCCGAGAAAGGCGTCTCGGGGCGATTAGCGCGTGAGGTATGTGGACAAGAGACCGGCTCGCATTCACTTAATTATTGTTTTAAATCTTAATTTTTTTTGTCTCTAGTCTTCTAACGAACGATGACAGCGTTTTTTTATGAACTGTCCTCCTACTGAAAACTGGCGGATCGCTATTTTATGGGGGATATAAATTAAGCAAAATGTATAGTGTATTCTGAAAGCAATTTATATGAATCATAACGCATAGTCCATGCTTCGAATTCAGCAAATCAATAGTAATAAAATTGGAACGATTCATGTTTTGAAACGGTCGGAACAGAGATTTGAATCCACTTTAAAAATTATGTTCACTAAATATTTGTCTATAATTATCCGCTGGAAAAATATAAAAGTAATCATATAGCCTTGGACACTCTGAGTACCGCTGTAGACGTATTCCGGTTGCGTGAGCATTGCTGACCTACGTTTGCAACTCTGTTATTGTCGGATCAACTGTCATAAAGGTCTGTATCCGCAATAATCCGGACACCTCAAAACATGAATGAAACATAAATTTCACATTATATTTCCGTCGTAGTTGTTTATTTCAGATTCATGGGATGTGTTTTAACAATTCGTGAAGACAAAACATAGTTATTCGGTATTTGCATAAAATTTTCGAACTTTGCGCTTAACTCCGTCCATTAGGGTTTGTACAGACTCTTCAGAAATCGTAGAAGCCATCTTTGTCCAAATTTGCTGGAAGTGTTTCATGTCTTTGATTCCTTGCTTCTTTCCAGAAAGCTTCCGCTTCATCAGAGCCCAATATCTCTCGATTGGTCGTAGCTCTGGGCAATTTGGCGGGTTTGAGGTTTTTGGTACAATGTTCACTTGATTTGCTTAAATTTGTTAAATTCAACCATGTGTTTTCTTCAATTTCTATGAGCTAAATTAACAAGAAAATAAGAGAGGGATTCCCGTCAGGCAATGTTGCCAAAAATAAGAATAAAACGTCATACCTCAAGTTTGTATTTTATGTTTTATTGAATAACCTTTTTTTGTATAAAATGTATATGTCAGGTATCTTCGGAATTTTGATAGTTGACAACTTACACTATATGAATCTTTATTAGATTTGGTTTAAGGACATAATATCAAGATGTTAGGTATCTGGAAATGTAAGTTTGAGATTCTCCATACTAATTCCCATACAAACTTTGAATAGCGTGTGCAAAGCCAAATCAAAACCAAATGTGTTCAAATTTTTTGGGGACTATCAGGACCCAAATTGGTGTCGATTAAGCTTAGGGGAGCAAACATTTCGAAATTTGCATCAGCCTAGTGAGCATTGCTGACCTACGTTTGCAACTCTGTTATTGACAGATCAACTGTCATTAAGCAGAGAACGCGAACGGATTTGCTCGTTGCTCCGTCGCTGGTTTATGATGGAACGGTGAGTTGTTGTTTGGGTTTTGGTGAAAACTTATTGTCGTTGACACGGGGAAGGAAATTGCGATTAGTGGGATCCTCCACTGCTTGATCAGCTACATCTGGTACCGCTAGTTTGGATACCGGCCGCCTGAAGAGTCCACCAGATGTTTGTACTAACGCCTGCCGCACGGTGCCATCTCTACCTGCAGTTACGTCTAGAACACGTCCTCGTCTCCACCCATTCCTTTAAGTCTCATCGATCCCGATGATCAGATTCCCGGGCTGCACTGGCTTTGTCTCACGGAGCCCCTTCACTCGCTTCGGTCAGCGTCGGTAGATACTCCAGTACCCAACGCTTCCAGAAGTGATCGATCCGTTGTTGTATGAGGTTCCAAGAGGCTCGAACGGTTTTCGTAGATTCTGCAATCTTCATCGCTGGTTGCTTCACTCCTTTTGAACTTCCAAGGATGAAGTGATTGGGCGTTAGTGCCTCCTGTTCTGCTGAGTCCAACGGTAGATAGGTTAGTGGACGTGACTTCACTATCGCTTCGGCTTCAATTGTTAACGTCTGCAACCCTTCGTCATCCAACTTATCATCTTGAGGCATGCTGGTAATTGCGTTCTTGACGGAGCGTACTAAACGCTCCCATGATCCCCCCATATGGGGAGCGGAAGGAGGAATGAACAACCATTTCGTCACCGTATAAGTGAACGTCGTCGCTGCTTTTTGCTCAATGTACTTGATTTGGTCCCGTAACACGCGATTTGCTCCAGTAAAATTCCGACCGTTATGGGAATGAATTTCGATGGGTGCTCCTCGTCTGCAAACAAAGCGGCGAATGCAGGCAATGCACGACTTGGTCGACAGATCGAAGGCTACTTCGACGTGTACAGCAGGGATGGTCAAGCATGTGATCAAGCAAATCCAACGTTTCGCTGCTGCGCGTCCTACTTTCACCAAGATTGGTCCGAAATAATCGACTCCAACATAGCTAAAAGGGCGCCCACCTGGTGACAGACGAGCTATTGGAAGCGGGCTAAAAACAACAGCTCGAAGTGTAGCAGTAAATCGTTGACGCACCTCATTTACAATAGTTTCGACATTCCCGTGTAGAAGCCTCCGGTGATAATCTTCAAGGTGTTTGCTGGGCAACATTATGGGAAATTTGACGTCAACCGCTATTTCCTTCGCTGCAGAAATACGCCCGTCAACTCGAAGAATTCCATCGTCATCTATCATTGGGGCTAACTTGTACAGTATGCTTGATTTCCCAAGCAAAATTTGATCATTGCTTGGTAGTTTTTTATTCTTCGAAAGGACGGCCACCTCGTCTCGGTTATACTCCAACTGAACCAGCTTCCAAATCAGAATCTCTGCTGTGTTTAGTTCCTCCTGTTTCAAGGTTGAGTTCTCATCCTTTTCGCTGAATCCACGGCGTTTCAATCTAGCTATGAACCGAACAACGTAGGCCGTCGTCCTCAAAAGGCGGTTCCATTTAGAAAATCGTTCAAACTGTATTGGATTGCTAAGCACTAGAACGTCTTGATGAATGTAACAGGCTCGAAGATCTTCATTCGTAGTTTCGATGCCCTTTCTCGGGTTGGGCCACATATTCTCGGGCGACTGTAAGAATGACGGACCACTGAACCAGCGGCCTGCTGCTTCAAGGTTTGGTTTAGCACCCCACTTCGTGGCATCATCCGCTATGTTAAGTTTGGTCGGAACATATCTCCACTCTTTAATACCTTTCCCCGTCCGGTAGCCGTACAAGTCCAGGAAGCTGTTTAAAGTCTGCCTTGACGTAAGCTTCATCGTCCTGTACCACGCAATCAAACTTCGTCAGCATCGTCGTGTACAACTTTCGCGATCGTGCTTTGGCCGACGTGTTTTGTTTATCGTCGCGATTTGGAGCCATCACTTTCTTGTAAGTCGACAGTCCAGCTCGTTTTTAGCTCTATCCACGGTTGAAGGCGCCACTCCCAGTTTCTTTGCTAAATCTCGGACGGAGAGGTTGGGGTTCCGCTCGAAACAGCGGGCAACTATTTTTGTCGTCGCTGTGGCCTCCGGCTTTCGATTTCCCCCCGATCCAGCTTTCCTGGCTGTCGACAAACGTTTATCGAATACTTTAATACGTTGGTAACAGTTGATTTAGCCACATTCAACAATTTCGCCAACTTGGCGTGAGAGTAGTTTGCATTTTCGCCTCTCTTCCTTCGACGACATTTTGATAACTGAAGTGCTAATCTCAAAATCAAAATAGAGGCATGGTGCTACACACACACATCTTCAAAATGACGGGTGTGCAAAATTGTTTAATGCACGATGAAAGGAAATGCGTCAAGTTTAAGTCGACCAAATTTTGATCGAAACACCCTTTATGTCGCTGAATTAGCGGCAATACACTTTACGCTAAAAATGATTCATTCATTGTCACGGAAAGTCTCGGTTGAAGCCGGTAAAGCACTTCTCGTATTTTCTCATGAAAATACAGGAGCCTCTAAGTGCTTTATCTTCGCGTTATTTTATCATCACCTTTGTATGGGTCCCTTCTCATTGTTCGAATCTGGGCAATGAGAAAGCGGACTCGCTTGCAAAGATGAGCGCTATGGAAGGCGATATTTATAATCGACAAATCGTCTTCAATGATTTTTTTCCTAGTTTTTCGTCAACAGTCACTCGTCAGCTGTTAGTATAAATGGAGTAAAGGAGATATAGAGCTATGGAGAGTGTGAGCTGTTTAGTGGAATACCTGTAATATAGATATAGAGCGATGGCAACATTCTATTATCCCAAAGTTCGAAGAAATTTTGGTTTGGGGGAACGGATTTTGCAGTTGCATTTGGCTGGAAAGCGTCCCAACCAGAACTGGCCGAGACCCGGAAGGAAGGAATATGCCGCACATTAATTGACCGGACGTTAAGAAGATGGAGGACGAGGGGAACCATCGATCCAAAGAAAAAACCAGGTCATCCCCCCAGTGTACGTACCAAACGGGTTGTAAAGGCGGTGCGTGAGCGAATTCGAAATCCTTGTCGTTCTTCATATAAACTGGCTCAGGATATGGACGTCTCCAGGAAAACTATCAGATCGGTTCTCAAAGAGGATTTGAGATTGGTTCCGTACAAGAAAAGGAAAATTCGTGGACTTTCGGAATCCATGATTCCATGATTGTGTTTTTGGATGAGAAAAATTTCGTATTGCAGCAAAGTTACAACGCTCAAAATGACAGGGTCTATGCAGCGAGTATTCAGGATATCCCTTCTTTAATTGGGGGGTAAGGTTCAAAAAAAATATTTGGGGGGGGGTGGGGGGGGGTTTGGGGGGAGGGTTCCCCCTGTTTTTTTTTGTGGGGGGGGGGAAAAAAAAGCAGAATAAAAAAAGAGAGGGGGGAGGAAAAGCGGGTGGTTTTTTGTGGGGCGGGGGGGGGGGGGAGGAAAAAAAAGGAGAAAAAAAAATGAGTTTCTTTCTTGGGTTTGGAGTTTTCGCGGTGGGAATTTTTTTTTGGGGGGTGGGGGTGTGGTTTCGGTTAACCAAGGAGGGAAGAAAAACTTTTTATAGAAGGGTGGAACCCCGAAAACGAGGGGGGGCGGCTTGTAAAGTTCTGTCCAGTTAGAATCCGGAATCACTTATTGTGTTGCAGCGGCACGGAAAGTGACCGCTGCAAGAATTCTTTTACAGCGATTTGTTTACCTAGGCGCCCACTTTCTGTGGTATAAATTTCACGGTGTTTCGTGCAGTGCGTCAAAAGTTATTCTAGATGGAAGCCGAGAGGAGAGAAAAAATTCTGCACACCCACGTTGATAATCCAACGTGATCCGCAATAAAAATCTCAAAAACATTGAAAATCGCCACATCAACCGTGTATGATGTGCTCAAACGTTTCAGGGAGCGAAAGAGCGTGGATCGAGTGCATCAAGGTAAGCGTCGTAGTGGAACATATGACCGCAAGCTGAACCAGAAGGTTTTGAGAACCGTCAGAGCAAACCCTGGACTATCAGATAATGAAATCGCACAAAAATACGCTGCTGCTCGCAGTGCCGTTCGAAGAATTCGTTTGCGAGCAGGATATCGTTCTTATCGAGCCAGCAAGCAACCAAACAAAACGTTGAAGCAAAGTTTCGTCACCAAAACTCGAGCTCGGAAATTGTACCAGCAGGTTTTGACGAAGTACCAAGGATGCCTGCTCATCGACGATGAAACTTACGTCAACATGGATTTCGGACAGCTTCCTGGCCAAAAATTCTACATGGCGACGGCACGAGGAGATGTTCTTGCAAAGTTTAAGTTTACTTTTATGGACAAATTTGCCAAAAAAAAACTGATGATTTGCCAAGGGATATGCAGCTGCGGAGCAAAGACCAAAGTGTTCGTGGACTCGATGGACTCGAAGCTGTTCAAGCAAGAAAGCCTCAAAAACCGCGTACTACCTTTCATTAAAGCTCATAAAGGTCCCGTGAAGTATTGACCAGATTTGGCGAGTTGCCACTATAGCCGGGAAGTCATCCAATTGTACTGCGATAATAACGTAGATTTCATCGATAACAACATAAATCCACCCAACTGCCCGCAGTTCCGGCCCATCGAGAGATTTTGGGCAATAATAAGCGGAAGCTTAAGAAAAGTGGAAAAACGGCTCGGAACGCGACTTAGATGACCAAAATGTGGAACAAATGTGCCAAGGAAGTTGACGCCGGAGGTGTGCAGCGTTTGATGGGAAGAATAAAGAAGAAAGTGCGAATTTTCATTTGAAACGAAGAGAAATGATTTGTATTGCTATTTTTTCCTTAAAGTACAGTGAATTACCTTTGTTTTGATGTATTAAACTTTTTTGTACGTCAATCCGTTACCGAGATACAGATGATTTTATTATTCCGGATTCTAAATGGACATAGCTTTAATGCCTTTGCGAAGACACTACGGGCAATAATTAAAGCTTAAGGCGATAGAATCGAAATATGTACACATAAACAATAATATATAAGAAACAGAATAACAAAGAAACATTTAAATTATTTGTTTTTTTGTGGGAGATATAGTTTTTGTTTTTATGGGTCATTTTTTTGGGCCTACCCTGTTTTTAGAAAGAAAACTTGGCTCTGTAATGTTGTTTTTGTTGTATAGAAAAAAATAATTTTTTATAAAAAAAAAAAAAAAAATATCTTTTAATTTTTCATGACTTCGTGATGTGGCCAAACAATAGTGGGGGTCAGTTATTACAATAGTTGGATTAATTCAGGTTTTTAGGATATGCAATACAGCGCTTACCGTGCTGGGAAATAAAACATATTCGTTGCTGATAGAAAAAGGAAGTACTAAATCATTGGCCATCTCAAGAGTCCTACTTTTTGCCCTTGTCCTTTTCACAATGCAATTAACAAACCATTCTGCACTGTATTAGACAGGAACGTTTAAATGGGAGCATAAGAAACACAACATCCTCAAAGAGTCTCCTGTCGCAGGTCGTAAAATTGAAATGAACTTTCATAGGCTCAATACATTCACAACAAGCTACTATACTAGCAAATTAATCAAATTAAATAATACGCTGTACACTGAGAAAAATCGTCTCCGGAATTTATCTAGCACCTCAACCTCCGCAGATCCACAGGTTGCCCTGCCAGGTATATTGGAGGCGACTCCATTCAAATCTCCTTTCGAATTTTGTCCCACAGTGCCGAACAGGTTTGCTCGCATTTGATTTCTCCCGGACGGAGGAGACGCTCGGTAGGTGATGAGACCGGCGCCGCCGACGACGACGATTCCATTCTTAATTCAATTACCGCCGCTGGATCGACCGGTTGTTGTTGAAGTCAATATTGAACAGAAGAAAAGTTCTGCGTTTTGCTCTCTGCCCAAGAAACTGGCGACAATTTCTCGTCTTGCCAACCATGCCCAGCCTGAGTCCTGCTGGGCTGACAAGAACATTCAGTGATTGATTTTAGTCTGAAAAACTCTTCACTACACAATCTCCGATGTTCCTGTTGATGGGGCTGAATCATGACCCAGCTCCGGGTGGGCGAGAGGATGTCGTCTACAAGTTGTCCCCCGTACCATCCGAAACCATTCGAAATGATTTATTGGAATTTGATGGCGAAAACTATTTGGATTTGGTTGTTTTACTGCTCCCGCTTTCCCACTTCGAGATCGACAAAATTTAATGAAACGTGAAAAGCCGTACCGCTCCCTCCCCTCTCCCGGTTTAAGCACTTTTTATCGTCTGTCTTTCAGTTCGATGTTCGATTTGCCAAGACAAGACAAACTTGCGCTGCCAAGTGCACTACACCCGGTTTGTTGGTTGGTGGCCGTGCTCTGGAAGTCAAATTAATTAGCACAATTCCGAAGCTGACAATGAAAGGTGGGTGGGGTTTCTTTGCTACCAAGTCCAACAAAAGGCGCTTGACAAGTTTGCTAAAAATTATAGCAATCAGAAGGTGAAAATTAAACTTTGAACTAGTTTTCGATTTCTTTCGATTTCGACGTTCCTCCGAACTGGATTTGTTTGGTTTTGTAAACAGTCAAGCGGAACGTGACCGGAGGGAAGGTAGGAAGGGGTGATGAATATGGGAATTTCCTTCCGACATCAACAGGTGGTCGTGGTACCAAATCGTCTGGTTCGTGTGAACATGCGATGCGATGTGACGCGACCAACCGGCACGACTAAGGTGTGAAGCTGGGTGCGGGTTGGGTTGGGAACAAGGGGGGGGCATGGTGACGAGTGACGACGGTGAACGTGCACAGCCATCAGACGGTCGTAAAATATGATTATCATAATGGTTCCATAGCGAAGACATCCATCTGTTCTCGCTTTTGTGTGGTGGCGATATCTGTGGTGAAACGCAGTAACTATTCGAATGGCACTGGTAGAAAAGTTGGCGGCGATTCAACTGTTATATGATTTAATTATATGTCAGAGTTGTTATATTGGTGGTTGTTTGGTTTATTGTTTCTAATGGGCCTCATGGTTTCTTATTAATCCCCTGCTCAATCTCCTAGAATTCCTTTTTTTTATCGAACTTAAATCTTGACAATTGGTGAGAGATGTTGAAAAAACGTTGATATGGTGAGTGGTCCAATATTGGCCATGCTTTATTGGTTGCCTGGACAAATTTTCAGATGTTAAAAAAAGAGAAAGGAAAAAAGGAAGAAAAAATTTAGCTCTTTATTGGTAAACTGTGAGACTCTGGATTAACACTAAACTTGATCACTTTTTGAGGGATGAAGGGTGGAAGGCTGAGACACTTTTTCGGGCTGTCTCTGGTGGGCGCAAGCGGGTGATAAATGTCTCTATCTATCGCAGAAGCCAGAGTTGTGTGTGGATATATCGAAATATTGACGTACCCTGTCTAGTAGCAACCGTGTTAAGCTAGAGGTCATAAGCGAGTTTATTTTTCTTGTTGATTCTGTTTACTGCAACCGAGTGCCAATATCTAGAACTAGATTTTAGAGCAAAATACCACAACCGTGCCCGACGGCAGCAGCTGCGGGTCCAGCAGGACTTGGCCGTCTAGGACATCGAGGAGAGCTGGTTTGCAAAGCAACAAATAATTTATTTCTACCATATTTTGAAGACAATATCTTATATCCTGTTTTATTTGATCGCAGCAAGCCGTGCTTGGAAACTGACGTGTTTTGCTTTTGCTGCGTCGTTTTCGCGAAAAAATCAATACCTTGTGATCAAAAAGTTCCGGTAATTTTCAATTTAAAAAGGCCGCCTTTATTTTTTCGGTAAAATCTTTTTAGTGTAAGATGGCAACACTAGTTCTGATATTCTGTCAAAGTGTGAGAGCAAATTATCCATTAGTTTTGTTTTGACAACTGCTTTTGTTAGTCGAAAAATAGACGCTCGGCGATTTTTACCATGGATAAAAAATTGGAACAACGCGTTTGTGTGAAATTTTGTGTTGCAAACGGATTTTCTGCAGCGGAAACGCTCAGAATGTTGCAAAAAGCCTTTGGTGAGGACTCTATGTCACAAAATCGTACATTTGTTTGGCACAAAGACTTTAAAGAAGGCCGTGAAAGCGTGAGTGACATGCCGCGTTCTGGACGACCATCGACCTCAACTACCGATGAAAACATCGCTTCCGTGAAGAATTTAGTTATGGAAAACCGCTCAATTAGCATTCGGGAGATAGCTGCACTCCTTGATATCTCATTTGGATCGACCGAACACATTTTGACGGAAATTCTGGGCATGAAACGCATTGAAGCACGACTTGTTCCAAAAGAGCTGAATTTTTTGCAAAAACAGCATCGAGTTGAGGTCGCTAAACAGATGATTGCGAACGCAGATAGCGATCCCACATTCATGGAACGCATCATAACTGGTGATGAAACGTGGGTATATGAATTTGATATGCTCACAAGTCAACAATCGTCCGAATGGCGCGCCGAAGATGAGCCGAAACCAAAAAAATCACGACAAAGTCGCTCCAAAATTAAAGTTTTACTGACCGTTTTCTTTGATTTTCGCGGTGTCGTCCATTCTGAATTCCTTCCAGAAGGTCGAACGGTTAACAAAGAGTATTATTTACAAGTTATGAGACGTTTGCGTGAGGCAATTCGAAAGAAGAGGCCAGAATTGTGGCGCAATAATTCGTGGATTTTACACCACGATAACGCTCCATCACACACCGCGCTCACTATTTGTGAATTTTTGGCCAAGAACTCCACCAATACCATCAAACAAGCACCATATTCACCAGACCTTGCCCCGTGCGACTTCTTTCTCTTCCCAAAACTGAAAATTCCGCTCAGAGGTAGGCGTTTTGAATCGATTGATGCGATAAAAAAGAATTCGCTGGAAGAACTGAAAGCCATACATTCATCGGCCTATAAAAAATGTATGGATGATTGGATAAAGCGCTGGCATATGTGTGTTGCCTCTAATGGCGAGTACTTTGAAGGCGATAATAAAGATATCAATTAAAAATTGAAATAAATGCGTTTTTTTTCAAATTACCGGAACTTTTTTGATCACAAGGTAT
>JAHHFK020001391.1:0-179970 GCA_024533555.2 Aedes koreicus
TATTTCTTGCCTTAAAAAACCTCCATATGCCAAATTTGGTTCCATTAACCTGATAAGTTCTCGAGTTATGCAAAAATTTGTGTTTCATTTGTATGGAAACCCCCCTCCCGCCCCTTACAGATGGCGGAGGAGTCTCAAACTTCCATAGAAACATTTATCTCCTCCAAAAACCTCCACATGCCAAATTGGGTTCCATATGCTTGATTAGTTCTCGAGTTATGCACAAATTTGTGTTTCATAAGAGCCCCCCTCTTACAGAGGGCGGAGGGGTCTCGATTTACCTTAGAAAAATTTCTTGCCTTCAAAAACCTCTACCTGCCAAATTTGGCTCCATTTTCTTGATTAGCTCTCGAGTTATGTAGAAGCTTTTGTTTCATTTGCATGGGAGCACCGCCCCCCAACCTGACAGAGAGAGGAGGGGTCTCGAACTATCGTAGAAACATGTATTGCCTTTAAAATCCCCGCATGCCAAATTTGGTTCCATTTGCTTTATTAGATCTAGAGTTATGAAGAAATTTCAGTTTCATTTGTATGACAGCACCCCTTTTAGGAGAGGGGAGGGGTCTCAAACCACCATAAAAACATTTTTCTCCTCCAGAAAACGCCACATGCCAAATTTGGTTCCATTTGCTTGATTAGTTCTTGAGATATGCAGAAACTTCTGTTTCATTTGTACGAGAGCCTCCCTTTATAGAGAGGGGAGGGGTCTCTGACTACCATGGAAACATTGCTTGCCTCCAAAAACTTCCGCATGCTAAATTTGGGTTCTTTTGCTTGATCAGTTCTCGAGTTAAGCAGAAATTTGTGCTTCACTTGTATGGGAGCCCCCCTTTCCAGAGAAGGGAGGGGTTTCAAACCATCATAAGAACCTTCCGGTGTCCAAGACGAATCCAACAAAGCAAAAATCTTGCCGAACGGTCCTTCCGCTCGCGAGTTAAATCGTGACAAAGGAAACCCCAACTCATTTTTATTTATATAGATAACCTCCAATATTGGAAAATGAACATTACCCAAATGTCAGTATAAATTACTGTTTATTATCGTTTAATTTTACCGATATTTTGGGTGTTGTCAACCATACCTAATTTAAGGTAAAATAAATACCTAAATTTAGGTATTATCATCTTAGCGTGTATGCCCGTTTCTCACCAAGGGAAGCTCAATCATGCGATTAAAAAATGGCAACATATATATAAAGATTGTACTCGAAAAAAATGCAACAGACCAAATGATTACCAAAAATTCATTTTAAGTCGAATATTTTTGAAACTCTCAGGAAATAAATAAACTCACAGTTGGTTTATTCCACCTCCTCTCCTAGGCTAAATGCCCGCTCACTGGACTTAACGCTACCCATCAAATCCTGTACAACCTATACGAATCCTGTACATTGCGGCATCTTTCTTACACCCTTTTATCCACTCTATCTTCAAATCCTTGTCGTTTTTGAAGACCTTCCGCCCATAATTTTACTATTGGGTGAAGTTCTGGCGAGTTTCACGGATTTGCCTACTTCGGCACCAAAACAACATAGTTGGCTTCGTACCACTCCATTAGGGCCTGTTCATAGACCACGTAGACTTTTCTCCATACAATTTTTTGAAATTTTGTATGGAGCGTAGACTTTGGTCAGACCCCCTCTCCCCCCAGAAAAATCTACGTGGTTTATGAATAGACTCCTTACCGGTTTCGCGTAATGGCATGATGCCGGGCAAAACAGAGTGTCACCTTCCTGGGACCGGAGGAAGGGCAGCAAGCGCTTCTGGAGGCATTCTTCTTGATATATTTGGCCGTTGATGGTGCCGGTTTTTATGTATGGCTTGCTGAATTTGCCGCACCCACAGATCGCCTGCCACACCAAGTACTTCTTCTTCCAAAACTTCTCCGGAACATCCATGCAGGCTTTCCAGGCCGGGGATCTACTTGACGTCCACTTCAATGTACGTCTCGTCGTCCATTACGATGCATTTGGGCTGCACCAACCACTCGTGGTACAGCTTCCTGGCGCGGGATTCGGTCACCGTATTTTGTTTAGCGGTTCGGTTAGGCGCCTTTCCTACCTTGACGACATGAAGTCTGGCCCGCTTCATTGTCTGCTGGACGAACTAGACGGAAGATTTGACCTTCTTGGCTACGTCCCGAATCGAATGGTTCGGATTACGCTTGAAGTAAACCCCCCATCTTCCTTGTGTGATCGTTCCTCGGTCGTCTTCGTTTTTCTTCCACTGCTAGCTCGCCGTTGTGTCATCTGGGTCTCTTTGAAAGAGTTTACCACACGGGACACGGTCGAATTGTCGATTCCCAACTGTTTAGCGATCCACCTATGGGACTGGCCTGGATTTTTTTGTCGAAGCACTTCTTGCTTGGAAACCATCTCGATAACCACTTGACAGATTGTGACGAAATTTTGCACATGTAGACATTACACTCTAAACTAGTTTTATGGTTTATAAATTTCATCAATTTTCACCCATGCAATACAAAGTTATGCACAAAAGAAAGTGTTGCATTTTTTTCGAGTACAATCTTTAGTAGATATGCGATAGCGTCGTTTGTCTACAAACCATCAAGACGAAGAAAAACAAATGTTTTTGATATTTTCAAACTGAAACTGATTTTTAAACACCAGTTTCAATTTTTTTTCTTCATAAACTGCATTTAATTTTCTGTTAGTGCGAAATCAGTTGAGTGGTTCAAGAGATATGAAGTTGTTTTTAAATGTCATTTTTCAAAAAAAAAAAAAAAATAATGAAATAGGGTACCCCTCATTGAGAAATAAAAAAATATGGTTCTAGCATTTTTCGATAAAGAACAAAACTACCAATTACTTTGCAATTCTGAGAGATCGTATATCTCTTTCCTATGGAATTGCCGATCTTGAGTCATCAACTTAAATATGCAATTTTCAAATGTTACGCCCGAAATAATTGACTGACGCAATCGATTAAACCGTTCGTTGCTTAACGTGACTTGCAGAAATCAAGAATATTTCTAAAAGTCTATTTTTACTTCCTAACTCAATTGGAACCAGTTCATCGCCTCCAAATCTTAATCGCTACGATTAAAACCAATCGTCGCGCGAAACCGGTGAGCATCAAGGTAATAAATTCCAGTTGTTTTTCTTGATTCTCAGTTCCACAACAGCCACTTTCTCATCTTGCCGGGATTTTCCAATGGAGAGGTGCATTTCGATCGTTGTCCTTTCTGTGTTCCCCTCGAATGTGCTGAATCATGCTCGATCAGCAGTTTGTTCCCAGCTTTGACGTCATAATTTCTTGGGAATAACCGTCGGGATGATCGTTCGTGGTTGGAGCTGCCTTCGTATACGGAACCAATTAGTAACGCACCCACAATCAACGGTCGAACGTGTCACCCTTAGGAGAATCCAAAAACAGACGGGAGCACGAGATCGCCTCAGAAGAGCTGCAAACCCGTGACAGTCGTCAGCCACCCGGCTCTCTGCTGTCGAATGGGTGTGCCTGTCAACCTTTGACGACACCAGCCCGGAATACCAATCATGTTCTAAGACAATTGACAATTCTAAAGTACGTTCTTCTTTCTATGAAACGTGCGGATCCGGTTCAGTGGCTCTTTATTGATTCAGCACGACAACCGCGAACTAATCATCATGATGGAAACATGGCTCAGAGAGCCGGACGTGTTTCCCAGAGCCTTGGCGTTTTAGAGCACACATGAGAAGATATGCCTGCCTCTTTTGTCCGACTCTGAAAAGAAACAAATAACATTACAAGCTGGATAATGACTCTATTTCTAATTGCTTACAGCCTCTCTGACAATAGATGAATGCAGCTGACTCACGACTGTACTCGATCGGCGAGGGTGATTATGCTAAAATTCAGAAAATTTACGACCATATTGGGAAACCTCTAGCCGCAGCGCAATTTATGTGTGCAAGCTCATTATGATGATGTTGAAGGCGGTCTTGAACTGGAGTTGGATGATCGTAAGTGCAGTGCGCAAGACATCGGTCTGAAGTAGTAAATTAGTTCCGTTAGAATTATTATCGAACGTGGTGTCATTGGCCATACGCTAAATTTGATGACCATCGAAACGAGCGTCGCAAAATACGACCGGTTCCTGGCATGTGGGACAAACCTTGGTCGGTCGAAGTTAGAATGCGTTTGACAACTTTTGCCCAGGTTACGCAATCCGTGCTTGTAATCAGCAGTCAATGTGTGTGTATGTGTGGGGGTGAGTGTGTGTAGGGTCTTGTGCTATTGGGTTGCGTGTAGCCCATTTCCGTCATATCGGATTTGCATAGGCAGTAGCAGAACCGGTTGTCCTCTTGTGATCGTCTGATCCGAATTGTTGATTGGTCATAAATAGTGTTCTAGTGTGTGGAGCTTCATTTGCTTGTCAATTAATCGAGTCGAGTTGCGTGTTGTAAGCACCGGTAAGGAAGTCGAGCAAGTGGCTTACTGTGCTACAAATTTGCGTTCCGCGTTCGAGCGCTGTAACTAATAATGATGATCGCCAATGCAAGAGTCTCCCAGGCCAAAATAGGCGATGATGGTGGCCACTTGCCATTATGTACCGGTCAATGTCAGGCGCACGTGGATGCGGAAGTAGAGCGGATTTTTTGAAGTTCAACGCGGGTGTTACTTTTAATTGAGCTGGATCAGTGTGGTTAAGTCAGCCGACGACCGAGCATGGTGGCGGAAGTTGAGTCAAATTATAGATTTTTTGTATTTAATTACGGGGTGCATTTTACATGGGTCACTATCCTAACTGTGGGGGAATGTGATAAAATCTCAACCAAATTATCAGCCTAATGGCGGCTGTAACGTTTGCATTATAAAAATGGACTTTTTTCGGATGGTGATAAAAAAAAAAGCTAAGACAGGTAATTGCTTTTGATAAATTTCCCATGGAAGTAAATTATTTAGGCTTACTCGCAAAAAAAATCTACGCCTTTGCGAGCGGCCTTCCGGCAGTTAACCGGAAGTGCTGGATGCGTGTAGGCATGTTTTTGAGTTCTTTCTTTGTTTTATTCATCAATTCCTCCTCAGTTTTCGCGACAAAATTGTTGGAGTAGAACTTACGCTTCAGGTTGGCCCAGAAATTCTCGATGGGACGCAGCTGGGGGACGTTGGGTGGGTTCGCCGACTTGGGTAACACATCGATATCCAGCCACTCCAACTCCTCCAACGATCGCTTCGAGTAGTGGGCCGACGCCAGATCCGGCCAGAACACCGCGTCTTCGCTCTTATGGTATTTCTTGATGAATGACGCAACTTCCGGCAGGCATTTCGTACTATATATTTCCCCATTCACGGCCAGTCCGGAGCGAAAGAAGAGCGGCTCTGACATCCCCTTCTCGCTGATTGTCAGCCACAGCAGCACCTTCTTGGGGAACTTGGTGTGTGAAATGAACTTCACCTCGGAGCTCACTTCCTTCGTGGGGGAAGTAAAATACGATGTGCCCTGCCAGTCGTTGCCATCCAGGGTGAGATAGGTCTCGTCGTCTGAGCAGCGGCATCGGCTGACCATCTTATTCAGCCGATGCCGCTGCGTCATTGCCAGCAGCTCCGAAACCAGTAGACGCGACTTCCGCTTCCTGACATGTATGTTCATGTTCGCCAGGTACTTTTTCACTGTTTGGCCGGTTGAACCGACCTCATGGCCAAGCACACGCAGCGATGTAGTCACTTTTCCCTCGGACTTCCTCTTCAGCATCCTTTGGAGCTTCTTGTCGCTCAGGGTCGTCGGCCGTCCGGAACCGGGCTTTCTTTCGATGCTCTGATTGTTGTCTAATAGTGCCAAGATGTTGTAGATGCCGGGACGAGCGTATCCGGCGTCCACAAAGTGCCGCACGATGTCCGTTTTCGACGCGGCAGGATGCCGTTCTTTGACCGCACACACTTCTGAACGGAGTTGCTTCACTGTTTTTGCCATCACGGTTAGAGTTCGACTGATAGAGCTGTCAAATTTTGTCTGCTGACTCATGGGTTACTATGATTGATGCTGCATGGGTAGTTTTGTCAGTGCGGGTGAAGGTAAACCCATGAAAAATCGGCAATTTTAGTCGATTTTTTTTAAATGTAATCGTTAGCTCTTCAACAAAATGCATTAATCTGACATTCACAACTTTTTTTCTGAAGGTGGAATTCGTTGTTTGCTGGTATGCAATCCAATTGACTATCATCCAAACAAAATATGAACTCAACTTAAACTCTATAAAAATAAATATCTTTTTAAACATGCTTAGACCATAATCACCAGCCACGAATCCGATTCAAAAATGCACTTACTGCGTGAAGCCAGGTAATCACCCTGATTTTCTCTCGTTGCAATTCATGCAAACCTTCACGCAAACTCTCAACTTTTTCTGAGCTAATCCTTGGGTCATTTGAACGGTCCCACTCGATCGCAAGCGATTCAATTTGGATCATAATGTTCCCAAAGCTCTTGTATTTAGGCTGTGTCTCAATTCGGGAATTATTTTATTTTCTTAATTGAAGAGGGAAAAAATGGTTGGGTCGACTGGGGTGTTATTTGAGACAGGGGACTCTTGTGAAAAATCGGAGGTGTGGGCAAAGAGGTGGGGGTTTTTCTTGTTTATAATAAAAAAAAACACGCTATTCTGAAGTTACTCATTTTTGAGTCAAAAATCACTCAGTCCGGTCAAAAGGGCACTTACCCAGAAATGGGTAAACATACCTTTACTCAGATTTGAGTAAACACGCATGTGAAAAAATCTGAGTAAAGTTTACTCAGAAGTTGACAATTGTTGAATGGGTAAACTTTACCCATTTTGAATGAAAGGAATGTGGTAGTGTGCGTTAATGTCTCAATAATTCGTTTTTTGGGAAGATGAATGTGGAACAATATGATAAAAACAGTTTTGCTTTTATTTAATCCATTGAGCCAACAAAACATAAAGTTATTTAATTTTTTTCAGCTTGAACAGCTTATTTCGAATTGAGACAAACATCATTCGTTCACTTCCGGAAAACTCCATCAAAATAGATCTATATTGTTGAATACATGTATGCATGTATGAATCCAAATTCCTGAATTTCAAATTCCCGAAATGCGGTGCTGTACGCTGCAATAATTTAAAATTAATTCACTGAATTGAAATAGAGAACTATATAAAAAAAAAACTTACCAAAAAGTTGCTGATACCTTTCGACCTTTCGACACCCAAATAGTTTTCGTTGGTGGTCATTCGCAAATGAGCCTGCTTGTCAGCCATGATCCGGAAATCCTTCGATAAAATATCGCACACGAACGGAACAATGAACTGGATTTTATGTCTCACGAGACTTTTTCGGGAGGGAATTTTTTCATCGCAGTCGTCGCATGGGAGTTTAGAGTAAACGGTGATGTGGCTTAGCGGTTCCATTTTCACTAATTCCATTTTATATACTCCAGTGGCTTCATTTTTACTAACTTAATTTTCAATTAATAGTTGTCCGCCATTTTGAACTTGGAAAAAAAATTCTATCATAATCATTTACCCAGAATCTGAGTGGATTTCACTCATGGAAGGAAAACTAGTTTACTCATTTTTTGACAACTCCATACTGCTTGCTAAAATGAGTGCAATCTACTCAGCCACTGGGTTGATTCGAAATAGCGTGTATAAGTTGCCTAAATAAATGCGGTAATTCTGTGGATTTTGTACCGAAAGATAGGAATCAACCAATCTGTTCTGAATTCTGTCTGATCGAAACCTGTTGGGTGATGATGCAGCGCGGACTTCGGAAGACCGAGAAACGAGAAGGAAATGATGAGGATGTGAAAAAAATTACCGGAAACGACTGCCGAAAAACGGAGCCTGTACCGTTTGAATGCGTCAATCGTAAATGTCGAGCATTATACTTAAACTTAGCTGACGTAAATACCAATAGTGGTCTACTGTAAACTGGTTTCGCTACTGGTTTCATTTCGATAACTATAGCCGACTTACCAACATATCTGACGTGTTACAATAATCATCGACTCACCCTTTAAACAGATTGATTTGGCTTTCAATATTTTCTAAAAAAGATTTGTGTTCAAAATAAACGTATTATGATTTTTACCTCAAACATCGATACGACTTTATTTGAAACATGGAAACAGTTTGATATAAAGTAAATAATCTTTGTTTAGAGGCTTTTCCGATCAAAATTTCGTCAAACAGTAATATGTGTGAGTCGTTCAAAACTTTTATTAATAAGTCAATTTTTTTTTCTTTTTCAAGTTCAGTTAATACAGAATACAGGAGAAATATTCAGTTAAGCTTTCTTTATACCGAGTGCGAATTGCCGGGTCTTTCGTTTAACACTTGCCATAAGATTTTGTACAGTCTCCTTGTCCACTTTATTCGCCTCAGTACGCCAGTTTCTCGCTCACAACAGTTTTTTGAGTCTTCTTAAGGTTTCGCTTGACGATGGCCCAATATAGTTCGATTGGGCGGAGCTCTGGCGTGTTGGGAGGGTTCTTGTTCTTGGGCACCACTTGAACGTTGTTGGTAGCACACCACTACATGGCCTTTCTTTAATAATGGCAAGATGCCAAATCCGGCGAAAATAGAACGGAACAATTGTGTCGCTTCAAGAAAGGCAGTAAAAGTTTTTGCAGGCACTCGCTCAGATAAATTTCCTGGTTGGCGGTTCCGGTCGCAATATAAACGTTGCTCTTCAAGCCACAGGTACAGATGGCCTGCCACACCAAATATTTCTTCGCAAACTTTGACAGTTTAATGTACTTGAGAATATCTGCCACCTTTCCCCGTCCGGTTGCCGTATAAAATTCCTGTCCAGAAAGCTGTTTAAAGTCTACCTTGACGTAAGTTTCATCGTCCTGTACCACGCAATCAAACTTCGTCAGCATCGTGTACAACTCTCGCGATCGTGCTTTGGCCGACGTGTTTTGTTTATCGTCACGATTTGGAGTCACCACTTTCTTGTAAGTCGACAGTCAAGCTCGTTTTTTAGCTCTATCCACAGGCGCCACTCCCAGCTTCTTTGCGACATCTCGGATGGAGAGGTTGGGGTTCCGCTCCAAACAGCGGGCAACTTTTTTATCGTCGCTGTGGCCTCCGGCTTTCGATTTCCCCCCGATCCAGCTTTCTTGGCTGTCGACAAACGTTTACCGAACACTTTTAATACGTTGGTAACAGTTGATTTAGCCACATTCAACAATTTCGCCAACTTGGCGTGAGAGTAGTTTGGATTTTCGCCATGCACGTGCAAAATTTTGATGCGTTGCTTCTCTTCCTTCGACGACATTTTGATAACTGAAGTGCTTATCTCAAAATTCAAATAAAGGCATGATGCTACACGCACGCATCATAATTAGGGGTGTATACATTTTTTTAATGCACGATGAAAGAAAATGCATCAAGTTTAAGTCGACCAAATTTTGATCGAAACACCTTTTAATGCAATTCACTTCCAACACAGCAAGGGTATTATGGTACCGAGTGAGGCATCAATTCGTGGCTTTCCAGTTATTTTTTTACACCAGGGAGCTCAAAATCCCGAAAAAATCTTCGATTGAGCGACACTGAGGCGGATTTGTCGTTTTGCGGCTTTAGGTACAAATGGGAACGATTGTGAACACGTTTTGTCCATATGCATGATGTTTTTGTTAAAAGGAAATCAAAATTTTCTTCAAATATCCGTCCTGGTACATATGTTGATTGATAGCCAAAGCAGAGGACTTGAACCATGGCTTAGTAATACCTCTCTCGAAAATGGCAATGTTCAGCATCACTTTCTGTTCAAACTTATGCTTAAACTTATATTTTGTACTCGGAGGTGCAGTAAATTATCCATGAATAGTTCGATCGTTTCCGGGAATGTACGTCTTCGAAGAGGGAAGTAACTTTCGTGTCAAATTTTTTTATCAACGGCATTGGATTTCAGCGTCGAAATCTTTTTCTCAGTGTATTCCGGGGCTCTTGTCTTCTTTCGGCACTTTATTCCGACTCATTTCAATGTTTTGCAGATGAGAAAACTTGAACTTTTTTGCGGCTCAGTGAATCCTTGTTGTTTAGAGGCACGAGAAAGAGAACGAAGTCCTTTTGCGTCCATATTTTGGCTGGTCTTCCACTACCTTGCTTGCGAGAAGTTGTTGGGTTTCTTAAGATATGGTAAACGGTTGAAGCCGCCACATTTCTGCTTTTAAAATGTTGCACCGTATACTGTTTGCCGAGATAACTGTGCAGTTCGTAGAACTGTATAACGCGCTCGCGAAATGCTTCTTGTTTCGACGGCATTTTGAGCAAACTGAGAAAGCATATACAAAACAAACAAAAACTAGCAGAAAGAGGAGAGAGATAGTCCATTAAGTAAATGGTGAATCAAGTCGATATTGTTGCGTTACCGCCATGCCGCACCGAAAGTGTCACTGTAGTCCAGCCTTAACGCCGCGGTGGGTTGAATGGGAATTTAAACCCTGGTTTGGCAACAATGGATTTTATGATCATTTCCTATCAAACTAAAAATAGGTCATGGGGATTGGAGAACGGTAAATTTAAGGGTGAATGAGATATTCATACGTCTCAAACTGGAATCCAGCTATTAGTGATATTTATCTTTAGTCTCATTCTGTTTGTTCAACATAGTGTCGGAAGTATTTTTCGTAACTGGTACGGGGGTGAGATTCGAACTCGTGAAGGTGGCGTGAGTAGTATGGATGTTACGCCGAGGTCGCCTCCACTCAAAAATAGAATTGATCCACTTTC
Organism: Aedes koreicus; assembly: GCA_024533555.2. Lineage (NCBI taxonomy): Eukaryota > Metazoa > Arthropoda > Insecta > Diptera > Culicidae > Aedes > Aedes koreicus. Next base: position 10,703 of record JAHHFK020001391.1, read on the forward strand.
GACGAAAACTGAGCAACATTTTCCCGTGTGAGAATAAGAGATAGGAATAAAATTCTACTCATTCACTGAGTAAAATGAAACGAATAAACTGGTTTACGCTATTCGACAGCTACTCATTTTTTGAGTCAAAAACCACTCAGTTCGGCCAAAATGGTACTTACCTAGGAATGGGTAAACATGCTTTTCTCACATCTGAGTAAACGTGCCTATGGAGAATACTGAGTAAAGTTGACATTTGTTAAATGGGTAAACTTTACTCATTTTGAATTAAAGAATAAGATTTTTTTTTTGTCTGGATTATCGAGATTTTCAGCCTTGGGCTGGGTTTATCTCCCGTCGTAGTCACTCAAATCCCTCTTTTGGGTATTTGCGTAACTTGTCCGGGGGTGAGATTCGAACTCGGGACTTTGGCGTGAGAGGTATGGATGCTAACCACTACGCCCCCCGCAGAAGAATAAGATAGTGTGCGTGCATTTATTGATTATTTATTCAAGAAACGTTTCAAAATAAAGAAATAAGAACAGACCAATTAAATTTTGAATAATCATGACCAATTCAAAACAAAGCTAATATCCATTGAAGAATAGGCGCAACCAAAATGTCCTCTGTCAGCATTGCACAACTCGGGCTTGTCGTATTTGTTACATGTATGTGAGATTTGTATGAGGCGCTGTAAAAATCCGCACATCTCATTTATGGTACACATACAATGCTTATTTACCAAGCTGCGATTAGGATGATTTATAGCCTGTTGTAGAACACCATGAAAATGCTTACTTCTGATGAGCTATACCTTCAAGCAGTTGGTCCAGCAGTATTTTATAGAAAACAATCATGGAATTGATAAGTTACATGCAAGTCTGCACTGCCATCGCATGAAACGAGGTTAAATAATCATGCAGGACTTCATGTTTAGCATATTTCTCGCGTATCATTTAAAATTGGCATATGTTTGTGGATTTACACTCTCTATCGACTTTCTATTCTGCAAATAATGCGGACGGAAAAATATTTCCCATGGAATTCATTGTTCAATAAACAAGCTAACACCACAATTTTTCGGCTCAGGCTGTTCGCAGAGCCACAACTTCAATGGTTTAGCCACCATGATAAACCAAAGAGAAAGTATATGAAGAGAATCGGTCAACAGAGATAGGCCCTTTTCAAATGTTACTCAAGATTTCATCAATCAGATTATCGAATGTTATGACGTCGTCACTCTCTTGCAATGTTTTTCGTTTTTTCAGGGATAATCTAGGGTGTTCAATAAGTTCGAATACAACTTTTCATCGTTGTGTAGGTTCGCACCATCTGCATTCAGTGCATTGGTATTGGTGTCAGCTTCAGACTCATATATAGGCTAATCGACGCGCACGGTGTTGACTTGCTGGCATTTGTTGTTTGTGTTGACTTGCTGGCATTTGTTGTTTGCGCAAGATGAAGGAGTACAGCGACGTTGTAGTAAAGTTGTTTGCGAGAGTTGACATATTCCGGCGGTTGAAATACCACGGAGTGAAGCGGAATTTCATCTATACCACCATCCGTCGGTACCGGGAGACGGGCTCGGCCAAGGACTGTGCGAGATCTGGGCGGCCTCGTTGGTGGTGACGCCAGCAGCCATCAAGCTGGTGAGGGAGCGGGTTCGTCCAAAAATGACCGCAGCTGACCTGGATGTGTCGACAGCCCGCACCATCATGACGAAGGACCTGTTATACAAACCGTACAGGAAACACAAGGTTCACGGGGACAGAGCCAAACTGATACTTTCGTGGCACGCAGGTCAGGAGTTCGTGTTTTCTGAGGAGAAACTCTTTGTCTTGCAACAACTGCACAGTGTCCAAAATGATCGACTGTGGGCGCCGACTTTGGCTAGCATCCTCCCGTCCCACATAAACATCCCGCGGTTCCAGAGCGCCGCGTCGGTGATGGTTTGGGGGTCGTATCCAGGGGAAGCTCCCAATGGTGTTTATCGAGAAAAACGTGAAAATGAACGCCGCGTACTATAAGACCGAGGTTCTGGAGAAGGTTGTGGTCCCGGCACTACGGGACCTTTACGGGAAGGATCATTACGTCTTTCAACCGGACGGCGCACTGGCCCACATGGCGAATATCGTCCAAGCGTAGTGTCGGGGAAAATTTGACTGATTTTCTCGATAAGACTTTGTAGCCCAGCTCCCCGGATCTTAATCCCCTGGACTCTTATGTATGGTCGTACATGCTGGCCATGCAGAGTGAACATCAAGTGAGCACTATGGACCAATTTATCCATATCCAAAATATGTCACCCCTTTTAACCTTGGGTAAACCGCGAATAATCGGTCCTACCAAACATGGTATTAAGTCATTGATGGTTTCAAAAAACAATGAAACATCAGCTCCGTAAAGCTTCCGCTATTGAGCCTACCAAATAAACGAACTAGATTAAAAAAGAAGATTTCACTTCCACATTTTGGATGAACCAGGTTGGGTGTATGGTCTTATACTTGTCAACTACGGATATCGCCAGGGATGCCAGATATACAGACATATCTCTATTTATACAATCATTTGATCATGCATACACTCCGGCAACTAGACTGGCAAAATTCAAGTTTTGCCTAACGAAACAACATGAATCTTCCAAATCTTCATTTCATTAGTCAACTATGAACTCAATACGCCACCTATAAGATGCTTCATAACAACGAATGGTTTTCATGCGTCATACATGGGATTTTCGTTGATCCGTCTAATGGAATGTAATAGTAAAACTTGTGTGAAAAGGTCATACATTGTACAAATTACAATGTTTCAATTAAAAATTCCTTAAGGCTCTAGTATGAACTGCATAGATAATTGAATTGATTTATTTTCTTTAGTTAGCTAATGGAAATCGTACTGAATTCGTGTGACTAAAAATAAGAGAAAAAATACAGACGTTACGTGATGTGATAGGAAGTCACCACCAGTGCAGGACCTGCTATCAGTGTTTATTAAGGCTTGATCAAGTCAAGCAGAGAGGAGAACCCGTTGCTGTCGGGCTTAGTTTCCGTGCTACAATGAGGGGTGGTACAAAGCATATCAGAACAAGCATAACTCTAAAAAACGATTCAGTTTAGATTATAATTTTAATAAAAAACGACTTAACATTCATGATCTTTCCGGAATTACAAATTTCAGCATGGAACATTCGTGCTGAAGATCGATGGACTAAAGATCATTTGTCATTTTATCTAATATTTCTGCAAAAGTTTTTAATGATCTTTGAAATTGTAATCATAGAGAACTTTGCTGCTGGACTGAACATATTCGTGCATAAGGTGAAAACACAAGTTAGCCTTAATGCAAAATTTGGAGATCACAAATCTTATCATTTACTAGAGGATCGCAGCAAACCGTGCTTCGAAACTGACGTGTTTTGTTTTTTGCTGCGTCGTTTTCGCGAAAAAAAATCAACCAATAATTCGTAATTTAACTTGAACTAATAGTGAAACCCTAAAATCTCCGCGTGCACTGTGTAAGCCGTAGTGAATACAATCGATTCCCTCTCGAAATGTGTGAGTGTCGGTAGTATTTCCCCGTTTTTTTTTGTTTTTGTGCTTCTTCCCCGCACCTGGAAGAAAAGTTACATCAGCTTAGTTTTGGTTATTAGTGGTAATATTTTGACACTCGGACATAATTTATTAGTTTAGAGAGTTTTTGCGCTTATTCGCGAGTGAATCGATGATTATTAGCAGTTTTGAAGCTCGATATAGAGTCGCCTCATAGCGGGGATTTGCATTATTGGCAGAGTGTGGAGTGTCTAAGGGTCCTCCCTAAGCTCAGTTGGTAAAGGCACAGCTACTAAGCAACACCAGGCTGGGTTCGATTCCCGGTCTGGTCTAGGAATTTTTCCTAAAGGAACATTTCTCGACTCCCTGGGCATAGGGTATGATTGTACTTGCCACACAATCATACTAATGCAAAAATGGTACTTGGCATCGAAAGCTCTTAATTAATAACTGTGGACGTGCATTTAGAACACTAAGTTGAGAGCAAGCAATAAGCTAATTGTGAAAGCAATAGCTTGAAATGCTAAATAAGAAATTACAAGTGGAGTGAAAAAGAAGAAGACTAGTGCAATGTAGAGAACGGCCATTTGCTGGTCAGAAGCAGCAAACGAAAACAACGCGTATGGGCGGGTGAAAAGCTTGCACATAATTTTAGGTGCATTTACAACGGGGTGTACAGACTTTTGTTATGCAGGTTGCATATCTAGCGAACGGTTTAGGAACGTTAATTTTTGCGCATATTTAATTGCGAGTGCATGAAATTAATTACGAATCAACGTCGATTTTTTTTATTTGTACGAATGAACATGATGGTGTGATTAGGGAGGTGGACATGGGTGAGATCAATCTGATTCTAACTATATAACAAAATTCTTATTTTTAAATAATACTAAATACGTGCCTGGTAAGGAAATTTAAAATTTCCAAATCTGGAAGTGTTTTGCAGTGCCCTTATCCAAATGATATCGGTAATGTTAATACGTGGGGCTTATAGTATGTGAAAGTAACCTGGGAATGGGCGTGACTCTCCAGACATTCTGAAATGGGTTGCTGGATCTGCAGTAGAGCTATCATTTTCTAGCTCCCGGATTAATGCTGCTTCCAATGGTCACTTGAATGATTGTTGTAAGCAGATTTCTTCCATGATACCATTGCCAGCCAATGAGTGTTAGATAGGACACACACACACTCACAACACACACACACACATACACACACACGCACACACACACACACACACACACACACACACACACACACACACACACACACACACACACACACACACACACACACACACACACACACACACACACACACACACACACACACATACACACAGTTTTTAGTAGGAAATTGAACTGTTAAGCTTGGGAGATCTTCTGGTAATTTTAAATTGTTAATGAGTTAAGCATAGTGTGGTCTTAAGTTTAAAAAAAGACTATTATTTGATATCGTTCTGAAAATTAGAACGAAAAACGTTTCAAGATATAAATTTATTACAGAATAGTTACGAACCTCAGTACTTTTAAGAATTTTAAAAGGACCTCAAGATTGTGTGTAAATAAGAAAAGACAAAGGCTCTTTAAATCGATAAGACACTCTCCATAAAATTTGCGGCAATTCGTAAAAGCTACGTGATTAACAGAAATCTAGGGTTTTTTTTCATTAGGGCGAATCTACAATTGAGAGATTCTCTCCGGGCTCGCTCTCTTTCATTCATTACAGCGTCATTATAAAACTTTCGAGGGATTCTTTAGTACAGATCTAAACACAACAGTGCTGGCTAGCATACTCTAAAAATAGTAGAATGAAAAACATAAAGGTGATTGGTTTATGAATGAAAGAGAGCGAGCCCGGAGAGAATCTCTCAATTGTAGATTCGCCCTAATGAAAAAAAAACCCTAGAAATAGTAAATTGATATTCCAAAGCTCTCGAAACCAATATTATTGTTGGGATTATTGGGAAGCAACCATTCCTCACCTTTTTGGCAAAATCCTAAACACCGACAAATACGGAAGTTTTTCATAGTTCCGCATATAAATATAAAAAAATTATCTGGCATCGCTGGATGTCACTGTTCTCAACCCCTCTTCGGCCACATTCCTCATCCAAGCGACACACAGTGATCGGAAAAACCTTTTTCACGGCGAAATTAATAACTCCTAAGAGTTATGTTACCGAATCATAGTGTCTTGGACAAATTAGTATCGAAATAAGTTGTCCATCTTGTGGCGATAGTTTCGGAGTTCTAAACTTTACCGCTAGGGTGGCGCTGTTGCTAACTTTTGAACGAAGCACAATAGAAGGGTGGTGTCAAAGACAAGATGTAGGGAATAAAATTTCGAGCAACTTGGCTGAAAACACTATTTTTGTCTAGCTCTTCATTTGACCATGATAGAGCTATTTTCCTTCTTCAAATCAGGGTGTCTCTAAAAAAAATGAGTTTTTTATTCTAACTTTCTTGTTTCTCATTGTGAGAAAATGTGGGCTGCAAAAAATTATAGAGAATGGTACAGCGCAAATTTTTGCTGAACAAAGTTTTTTAATACAACTTATAATTCAAGAAGTAGGGGTAATTTTAACTAAAAACATGCGTTTTTCTTTTCGACCTAATGATTGTTTAGGCGAGAATTAGCCAGAAAACGATCAAATTCTTGTTTTTATGCGTATCAAGGAACATAATGCTATATAAATTAGCCCGGGTACTCCTGAGACACATGAGCGGGAACTGCTTATAACACTAGTCGGCAGTGTTTCACTCCCTTCAAGTATATAAGTTGACTTTTATAGATTTTGCCACGCTGAATTCAAATATGGGCTCAGGAAATTCTGTTTTACGTCCAGTTTTTTGAGAAAAATGTGATTATAATTCACAAAAACACGTATTTCAGTAGTAATATGATCTACCTCATCAACAACCAGAATATTGGCTCGCCCTTGCAAGTAGGACTGGATTTTTGGAATGGACCTCCCGAACCATTGAACACAGTTTTCGTAACCGTATAGATAACGGGTTCTCCTTCGTTCTACCTTTTTTGCGGGTTTATGAAATGGACCTCCCTGAATCCATTCGTGAACACAGATTTTTCGTAACACGTAAGATTGATTCCAAATAAACCAGGTTTTCATTCACAAAATAGCTAATTTTCATGAAAATCAAGATTTCCTATCCAGTCAGTCAGTCAGTCAGTCAGTCAGTCAGTCAGTCAGTCAGTCAGTCAGTCAGTCAGTCAGTCAGTCAGTCAGTCAGTCAGTCAGTCAATCAGTCAGTCAGTCAGTCAGTCAGTCAGTCAGTCAGTCAGTCAGTGACTAAAACAGGATCTTTTGTCTCTGTCTATTCTTTTGTTTTTTGGGTGTTTGCGTGTTTTAATGCTGTCTTGCTCACTCCTATCCTAACTTAAAAATACGGCACTGCTGAATAGAGTATTTAATGAGGCGTTTCTGAAGGACTCTGTGCAGCTGGCTTTTGAATTAATGAATGAACTTTGAAGGTCTTCAGTTCCCAAACTGCTGTAAGAAGTAACATCAATATACTCAATATACTTTTGGAGGCACAGCTAAAGGGATCGTTCATAAATTACGTTATGCTTTGAGAGGGAGGTGGGGGGGGGTTTAAAAAGTGACGATGCATACGAAATTTTCAAAAATCCATACAAAAAAATGTGATGAGGAAAGGAGGGGGTTAAAAATCTGTATTTTTGAGCGACGTAATTAATGGACGGATATTGATTTTTCATGAAAACTCGTAATTTTTTGAATGGAATTGCGGTTTATTTAATCAATCTTACGTGTTACAAAAAATCTGTGTTCACGAATGGATTCAGGGAGGTTTTCTTTCATAAAATTCAAATCCAACATTCAAAAAGCGGAGCGGAAATTCAAGTTTTCAAAATATGAAATCTTGATTTTCATGAAAGTTCGTAATTTTGTGAATGAAATCCCGGTATATTTCATCAATCTTACGTGTTGCGAAAAATCTGTGTTCACGAATGGATTCAGGGAGGTCCATTCCATAAGATACAAGTCCAACAGACGAAGGGCAGAGCCAATATTCTGGTTGTTGCTTCAATGAATCATATTACTACGAAAGTATGTGTAGTTTTGTGAATTTTTTAATCACATTTTTCTCAAAAACTGAACGTGTTACCGCTTTTCTGAGCCCATATTTGGATTCAGCGTAGCAAAATCTATAAAATCCACCAGAAATGCCGACGGGAGCGAAAAAGTTCCGATTTTGCCGACTAGTGTAAATTCTTTAATCGGAATTTATGGTGGATTAGTAGAGATAAAGGTTTCATTAGTAAAATAGTTTGTAGAATGTACGTTGTGGAAATATTTCCGATCGATTGAGACAAACATTCAATTTTTTTTGCAGAGACGGCTGAGATATTAACGCTCAAAACCTGACCGCATTTTGTGACGGTAACAAGACAGTGACCGGCAAAAATAAAGATCCACCTTTGATCAATGTATTATTGTTGAGAAAAAAACACGTATTTTTTAAAAAGTAGGGTATTCCAATACATGTTTCTAAAAATAAACATAGACGAACCATTTCAGTACAAAAATAACGATCACTTTTATTCCTTGCATAATATAAAAAACAAAATTATTGGAGTTTAGTAAAATACGTATGACATAAAAAAAGATCCACTTCATGTATGAATAAAAAAAAAATTAATCGAAAGAGTTGGAATCAACTCTTCAATAGTCAATATGACCTCCTTTGCTTCAATGATGGACTGCAATCGTTTCGGGATGCTTTCGACTAGGTTTCTGAGGTGTTGTGGATCCAACTCATTCCAAGCCTGCTCCAGTGCCGCAAAATATGTTTGCTTGTTTATTACGTGGGTTTTTTAGACTCTTTTGTTGAGAATTGCCCAGAGATTTTCAATTGGGTTCAAATCCGGGCTCTGGGGAGGCCATTCCAAGGGTTTAATTCGACAGGCATGGAAAAAAGCTTGTGTTTTCTTGGCCGTATGATATTGGTCGTTGTCTTGCTGAAAAATGTTTTTATCTTCCAGACCCATTTTCAGTAAAGATTCTTCCATATTCTCGTTGAGAATATCTATATACCCATCTGCCGTCATAATACTCACTGATTCGAACCAGATTCTTCACTCCAAACCACGAGAAACTGCCCCAGACCATGATATTTCCACCGCCGTGCTTCATGGTCCCTTGTAGATGTTTATCCTACAGCCCTTCATCGCTTTTCCGCCAAACTCGCAGTCGTCGTTTTCTGTTGAACAGCTCAAACTTTGATTCGTCTGACCAAACAACCCGTTTCCAGAACTCCAGTGGCTTTTTGCTATGGTTTCTTGCAAACCGCAATCGCTTCTCCTTATTCACCCTACTTATGAACGGCCGTTTCCAGAGCAAAACGACTTTTCAAACCGTGCTCAGCAATGCGTCGCCGAAGCCTGTACGATCCGGATATCGATAAGCTGAGCTTTTCACTGAGCGCACGGATGGTAACAAACGGATCCTTTTTAAATTTCTCGGATGATTCTAGTGTCTTCGCGGTGATCAGACTTGCGATTGCGTCCACGTCCTGTTCGATCTGCGACACTTCCAAGCTTTGGGTGTTTTAAAACTATTTTCTGCACTGCGCCACGGCTTACACCATACCTTTTGGCAACTTTGCGCTCAGATTCGTTTTTTTTGAGCAATCGCGCACGGATAAGATTTCGAACTTGGACTGTTATTTTCTTTCCTCTCATGATCGATTCTTAAAAAACTCGTCACTTGGGTTAAAACTCACTTGTTTCTCACAACTGCAGCAATTATCTGTGATGGATGTAAATAAAGGAATGTCAAAAGCATGATCAACAAGGTAAGCCAAGTGGATGCTACACGGAAAATTATTTTTTTCCCTGAGTGGATCTTTTTTTATTGACATACCGTAAACACAAACTTATTTCCGTTTTTCACATGCAGTTGGCTGAAATGAATGTGTATAATCAACTTTTTACGCTAAGCCTCATAAATGATACCCAAATATGTACTGTACGACTAAGAAAGTTGCTATTGATACGAAGTTGTAAAGATATCTATGCCTGATTAGTATACGGCTCGATGGATCTTTTTTTTTCGCCGGTCACTGTAGGTACATGAAAATTCCGAAGTCGAAATAATTGAGATATCCATGGCAATAGTATTGAAACATAACTAATATCATCGTTGGCAACTGCTAGCATATTATGTGGGAGGAAATTTCATTGGGGTGGTTCACTTATTTTCCACTTCCTTTGATGATCCTTTTTTTCGATGAAAAATTTAAAAATAGAATTGAAATTGAATAGAATATAGAAGATAACAGTATTGAAACACCTATTACACTATTCTTTGGATGAGCTACCAGGAAGAGGCAGAAAACCCGGTTCTTCCAACCCGAAACTGGAGCAGAAAGTGGTATCTCTAATCATGAAGAACAAATCAATTTCAATACGTGATTTGGCCAAAAAAGCAGGAACGAGCGTCGGAATGATCCAGCGTATCAAGAGGCGAAACCACCTGAAGACCTACAAGAAGCAGAAAATCTCGAAACAAAGTGCAGAACAGAAGAAGCGAGCAGCAACAAGGGCCCGGAAATTGTATTCGCGTCTTTTGCAGCGTCCGGATGCATGCGTTTTGATGGACGATGAGACCTATGTAAAGGAGGACTCAAAACCCTTCCAGGTCCACAATACTTTACTGCCGTCGTTGGGGAGGATGTGAGCGACTGGTATGGCAAGCAATATGTTCCTGTGGTTTGAAGTCAACCATTTTTTACACTACCGGAACTATAAATGCGGAAATCTATCGATCTGAGTGTCTCCAGAAGAGATTGTTGCCTTTATATAAGAAGCATAGTACACCTCCACTGTTTTGGCCGGATTTAGCGTCGGCTCACTATGCCAAAACCACTCTCAATTGGCTTGCGGAAAAGGGTATAGATTTCGTTGAGAAAAATATCAATCCACCAAATTGCCCTCAGCTTCGACCCATCGAACGTTACTGGGCAATCGTGAAGAGGGTCTTCAAGAAGACTGGTAAGGCAGCTGGGAACATGCAGGAGTTCAAAAAATTTGGGCTCAAGCGTCCAAAAAATGCGATGCAACACTTGTCGGAACTTGATGAAGAGCATTCGATCCACAGTTCGAAAATTCGTGAAGGAATAACTTAAAATTCATCCGGTCTTCATTATGTTCAAGTTTAACCTCGTACAATAAAGGATCAATTTTGTGTATGAATAAAATATAATAAAGTTTGTGGATAAAGTTTGTGTGTAAAATAAAGTTTGTGGATAGCTTATTTTCGATACACTCCTTATATGGTCCAAAGTGGTTGGAGTCTGTCAATGTTGAAACCACTGAAGCATTATCGACGGCAGCCATTAGCTTAAAATTTAGAATTGATGTAACTCAGAATCTGTTCTAGATATTGAATTTTTCATCACATCAGTTTGTATGCTTACTTGTGTGAGCAATCTGATGGAGTTCGATTTGATGTTCATTCAATTACAATCGAGAATTATCTATTTGAAATAGCGAGGTAAGTTTGCGAGGTAAGAGATAGAGATTGGGAGAGAGAGAGAGAGAGAGAGAGAGAGAGAGAGAGAGATAAAAGATAGGAAAACATACATGGAACAGCAATTCACCTTTAGGGTTAAGGGTCTAAGCATCCCTCTGGTTGGACGCTACCTTGTCTCGTTGATGATTAACGCTGAAAATCTGACGCTTCGTTTCTGGGGTATCTACTGGGCCAATTTGCTTAATTCTGCAAGTCTGCTAAAATCCGAACAAGAATCGCGATCACCTTTGTTCACAACGAGTCCAAGTCATCCGTTGAAATTCTCTTCTCATTATCGACTACACATACCGTGCAGGGCTAGACAATATTCCACAATATAGCCGTACACATGTTACTTAAAACCTATGAAAATATCGTTTTTTTTTCAGAGCCATAAACTTATATCAGAAGAGTTGTTAATGTGAATGGCTGTTCCGTGTATTTTTTCCTATCTTCTCTCTCTCTCTCTCTCTCTCTCTCTCTCTCTCTCTCTTTTTCTCTCGCTCTCTCACAATTTTACCTCGCTATTTAAAATTGATAAATTTCGGTTATTAGTGTATGTCCATCGAATCGAACTACATCAGATTGCTCACAGCAAGCAATCTTACGAACTGATATGATTATATATCCAATTTCTAGTACAGATTCTGATCTATCAATTTTAAATTTTGAGGTAATTTTTGAGGTCGAGAATGCTTCAGCATTAGCCCTTAAGATACACTTACGTTGTCGTGCGTCAACAATGCGGTCGTGTCTCGGATACCACCCTTCAACCTTTTCGTTCGGAATCGATCATGACTTACTAGATGTCCAACGCGTAACGGACAACTGGCTAGCGGTGCGGGTGGTGGCGGTGCCTGATGTTGTTGTTCTACATTTTGGTGAACAAGTGCCAAAAAAACCAAGGCATCCTACGTGTTCTTTTTTTTCGCTACTGTTTTCGGAGAATGGCAGCTGCTTGAACATGAGACATGCCGAATATGTGAACACGACATCACTTTTCGCGTTTTTTTTTTTTTTTTTTTTTTCTTCGTGCCGCAAATATACGTAGCAAAAACAATCAAACAACCCACCACGACCGGATCGGGTTGGGGGGAATGTGCGAGCGCCAAAAGCGGAACTCGCTGCTGCTGGGAGGAAAATGCGGATGGGTGACGTATTTTTTTCGGCTTCCGCCAAGTGCTGTTCGTGGCACACATTTCAGACCACCTCCCACCGGGGGCGTCCTCAACGAGTCACGCGTTCCGGGCAGAAGGGTTGTGGGACCACGCGAAAAACATGTATGTCGATATGGAAACGTGTGGGAATTCGGGGTGGAGCGGGGTGCGGGTGAATCCTCACATATGTGTGATTTTGTGACGTTGAAATTTCGATGGCATGTACGTTTTATATTTTTTTCAGCTCAGCTCGGCAATTGGGCTGAAGGCTAGGATACAAACTGACTGCTGTGGAGGCACCGAGGGAGGAAGAGATCGTGATTGAGACACATGCATAATCACACAACCGCACACACACACACACACACACACGTTGAAGCAGGAGGAAATGCGAAAATTGACAAATTATGGAAATTGGTTTTCGGCAACCGGCATATTTTTTGTGCTCACTAGGATGGATTTTTTTTTGTCCGTATCGTGCTGTGTGCAATTGATGCGCATTTATGCGATTTTTGCGCGCTCTGCCAACTGTCAGATAGATAGATACACATTCCTACGTGTGCAGTGGCAGAACTCGTACGTACGTACAATTTTGCAGCTCAATGCGACGTATGAAATTTTTGGCAGTACGCCCAAGTGTCATTGAAACTTCGAGCTGTGCATGATGCGGATTTTTTGCCATCAATAAATTCAGAAAAAGAATAGTGAGGAAGGTGAAAATACTCCAATCCGAGGGCTGCTGAAATGTGAAACGTTGGAATCGACATGAAATATATCAACCGATAACTGGCATCTATCGAGCTCGAAATTTGGCAATCATATTAGATTGTGTGCGATTCTCAATATGTTGCGGATTGAGCGTTGCGAGCACCCCTCCCAATCTCTTCTCGGACAGCGGAAGCCGGCCACTTGCAAGACAACGACGAGACGGGGACGAGGAAGCTTCTTTTTCCAACTGGAGTTGTCTAATCACATCATATGTAGCGGAGCAAAAATGTTGCCCTAACCCGGTTTGTCAAGAAAGACGGCTTCGATTGCTGACAGCCCCCCAGCCATGTTTGTTCGTCTGTAGAATAGCACTTTGCAGCACTTAGTTGCATTATATGAAGGTGCTCTTCCTACGCGTACGCGTGTTTTGATTGTACAACGAACCATTAGCTAAAATCGAGGTGCGTTTCGAATCCGCCAATGATTGGACGCGGAGGTTGCAATTGCGCTAAAGAATGATGATTGTATGAACAACTTTGATGGGTTTCAACATGATTAGCACCGAGCACTGCAGACGATGTGAAATAGATAATGGCAAATTGGAACATTCGACTTGTTGTCTGCAGCAGGAATGTTGGTTTTACGGTTGCTAAATGAAGCCATTGAACTGTGAATTGATTTCTTTAGCGCATTCAATCACAAACATTTAGCTTAGAATTTACAGTACATGTCAGATTTCGGGGCGTCTATTGCATTCGAGAACAAATGTGGAGATTGACTGAATACAACACTTAAACACGATGATCCTACTTGCCAAGGTGCAATAAATTTATTTTTCAATTACCTGACTCATTGAAAACTGTTTCGTGGATGCAAGACTCTTGATATAAATTCATTTGTCCACAAATTGAAGTAAGAATAAAAAGCAATGAAGGGAGATTCAGCTGGGCAATTTATATTAATAAAATTACCAGGGTGATTATCCTTCCTAGGGTGTTTATATTTTTTGAGCTATTGACCTGGATTTCAAACTCACAATGTGGAAAATTTGTATGTTCGAATTTTAAAGTCTTTGCAGCAAAAATGCTTGCTGGACTCTGGTTTCTGGTGATTAATGTCCTTTTTGATCCGATTGGTGACAAGGAATCTGTGCAGAAAGCGGGCATGTTTTGCCACGATCCGTGAGGAGGCGACAGATACAAATTTTCATCGGAACATGCTTTTTGCCGGCTCAAACTTCATGATTTTTCATAAGTAGTTTACTTCTAGCCTTGTAATGTACCAATGAACATATTAGCCATTGCGGGACTATTCGGATGCCCCGAAAAAATCTGGGAACTAATTCCTTTTAGTTACGATCGAGGGATTTCGTGAAATTGGAGTCCCTAGATTCTATTGATTTTCAAGTTCATCTGTTTTGTACCAACTGGCGGAGACTTGGTCCTACACCCAAAGATTTATCTCCAATCCGCTCAACCAATTGCATTGTTTTGTGATAAAGTGGACGGAACATTATGATTTGAGATAACTCAAGTTTTCCAAATTTGGCAGATCGAATGGCAATCGGTGAATTATCACCACCTGATAGCTCATAGCAAGATGCTTAGAGGCGGACGGGAAGATTTGATGAGTTAGTAGGAAACCTCGAATCGATTACTGTAATAAGCGTTGGGAATTGAAAATCTTTTACAGTGGTTTGTTAACACTTTAAACGAGAACAACTGGTGCAAGTTTGATCAAAGTGGTCGATCGCGTTCAGAAATAACGTCAAATGTGTGGTGATTTTCCATGTTGGTCCCGGATTTTTTGGACATTGCGGGAAACACGTTGAACTTCCACGTCCGATCAGTAACAGTCGATCCAAAAACTCCCTGTTCTTCCTGAAGACCAGCCAACTTTTTCTCGTTCGTTGCATTCATAGGCATTCATGCATACATAAACTACCAGTCATAAGTAAAGCCCGATTCAAAGTAAATTTGGACGCATTCAAGTGATCATAACTCATGAATTAAACAACATTCACGGTTGATCAAAACGTCAAACAAAAGTGTATTCATTCAGCCTTTAAACGATATATAATAAGTCATTACATCTCACCGTTTCGAACGAACTGTCGCACTTTACTTGTGATCGATGCCATCATGATCTGCACAGTCGCTGGTGACACTGTACCGGCGAATTTATTCCACTTTAAACGCATTTGTTGTGCATTTGTCACTTCTTTATCGCATCCTCAAAATTTTCGCTTGACAAGTGCCCAATATTTTCCGATCGGTCTGAACTCAGGGCAGCTCGGAGGATTAATCTCTTTGGCGACGAAATTAACATTGTTTGCAGCATACCATTCTAGTACCTCCTTAGAGTAGTGGCAGCTGGCTAGATCCGGCCAAAACATAACGTTGGTCTTGTGTTGCCGATTGAATGGTAAAATCCACTTTTTCAGACACTCTTTAATGTAAACCTTCGACGTCATTGTGTTAGATGTGATGAAAACCTTGGTTTTAAGGCCACAACTGCAGATTCCTTGCCAAATCATTAGTTTCCGAGCAAACTTATGAGCAAAAACAAATTTATACCTGGAAGAGATATCCTCATGACCAGTTGCCAGGTAAAATTTTCATCCGGGGATTTGTTAATAATCTATTTTGACATATGTTTCGTCATCCATTAAAATACAGCCATCTAATTTCGTAAAAACTCGTTCGTATAGTAATCGTGCTCGCTTTTTGGCCACTAAATTTTGTTTCAGGGAGCGCTTCGGATGTTTACTGGCACAAAAAGACTTATATTCTTCTCTTGAAAGGATGTCACGCACGGTGGAGAGGTTGAAATCGTATTTCTTTGCCAAATCACGTTTGAGACAGCTGGGTTGCCTTTCACGTACCTCAACACCTTTCTCCTCAGCTCTTTGTTCCTAATGCCACTTTTATGATAGATGCGCTGTACTCTATCCACACTCAGAGTATCTTTGTAACGTTTGATTACAAGACACACCGTTGACTTTGAGAATTTTAACACTTTTTAGATGTTTGAGCACAATTAATTTTCTTTTCTCAAGTTCCATGATCCGCAATTTCGAGATGCGTCGATCAATCGAGAAAAACTTTTCACCAATTTCTTCGTCAATGAAACTTCAACAAATGCTTGCCAAATGTTTTTTGTTCCAACCACCAGGGACGCGGTGGTGTATTAAACCGTGCGTCTAGATTAACTTTGGATCGAGCTTTACGGACTCGCTTGGAATAGTATTGCAACACTCAGTTGAATATTGCATCACCTCGAAAAAATTTGCATCATCAAAAAAATAGTAGTATAATAATATATATTTCGGACACAATATATCTTGTTCGACTCCGCGTCGATCTTATACCAAATTTGCGGTGCCTTCCATAGCACCACACCGAGTTTCTTTATTGATCTACCACAAAGCACTCCGAATACGTTATCAAACAAACAAAGTTTATTCCGCTTAAAAACACCACTAGTTTAACTTAATTTATTTTTAACTTAATTTAATAACGGCACTAACAATTTAAAAGTATCACTAGTTTTCCGGACCAGCACAGTCGAACGGTCAATCATGCACCCCGTATGGCCTTGCATGCACTCATCTCCATCTCCAACCTCTCGCAGAAATTATCTCCGATGCCGTGCATGCGTGTAGGTAGACGACAGTATTCAATCTGGGGACAGTGGTAGTGGTCAACGATGAGTGGCCGATGGACAGCTATAGTAGACTGACTGATCCGCCCAGTGACACCTAGGTAGCGTGATGAACAGCTGCTTATTTTCGTTGTCGAACATCCTGCCCCGGCAGAAATGACTATTTCTGGAGATTATAGATGCTGGATCCGTTGACGAGCTCGTTGACGTGAAACATGGAACAGATAAAAGACCCGGTAGGATTTTCCATTAAGGTGAAGATATTGGACAGGTCCTTACCTGAACCCTTCAGATTGAGGGCCTTGTATGCAGAAAATCTACGATGAATCCTGCCCCGGCTGAGGTGACGTCCTTGTTATCGCTGGTTGATGGTGAAACTCAGTAATACAATGATCAACTTGCTGAAATCGTTGGTGAAAGGTTGACCCAAAAGGGAAACTCTAGCTAGATCGTGCGGACGGTTCTTCTGATGCAAATGGTTGCTCATCGTTGGGTGGATGTATTGGTAGAACACAAATCTTTGCAGTAGGACGTTTAAGCAGACCGGAACCAGTCTGCAAGGTGACAACTCGAACAACGCCATCTCGTCCTGGATGAAGCTCGTGGATTCTTGCAATGGGCCAACGCATTGGCGGCTGGTTTTCATCCACGATGATGACGACTTGATCCTTCTTTAACTCGACTGGTGGTTTGATCCATCTGCTGCGAGGTTGCAGTGCTTGCAAGTATTCAACATGCCATCGTTTCCAGATGTCCTGGAGCATTTTCTGGATCTGTTGCCATTGGTGCAGACGATTCATTTGGATCGACTCGTAGTCGAAGTCTGGAACGGACTTTAAAGATGATCCAACGAGAAAATGACCCGGTGTCAATGCTTGGAGATCCGACGGGTCATCGGAGAGTTTAGTCAACGGGCGAGAATTCAGACAGCCTTCGATCTGTACCAAAAGGGTCTTCATGTCATCAAAGGCTAGTTTTCTTTCACCTAGCACCCGTACGAAATGCTTCTGCGCCGAATTGATCGCTGCTTCCCATAATCCTCCGAAGTGAGATCCGCGAGGAGGATTGAAATGCCAGTGGATTCCATTATTCGAACATTCGCTGGCAACAGCTTGCCGGAATTCTTCAGCTCGTAGCAGTTTCCGCAGCTCGTTTGCAGCACCAACGAAGTTCTTGCCGTTGTCAGTGAATATTTCGGCACACAGACCCCGACGAGACACGAAGCGACGAAAAGCTTGCAGAAATTTTGCCGTACTTAAGTCGACGACAAGCTCCAGGTGAACGGCCTTTGTGCAGAAGCAAACAAACACTGAAACGTAGGCTTTCTGTGGTGCATCTCTACGGTGACGTGGTTTGAGATAAATTGGGCCCCAAAAGTCGATGCCAACTACGGAGAAAGGCCGTGAAGCGGTGACACGCTGAAATGGAAGTTCGGCCATAAACTGTTCGACGGCTTTCGGCCTTGCTCGGAAACATGTGACGCATTTGTGAACAGCACGCCGGGCAGCATTTCTGCCTCCCAAGATCCAAAATCGCTGCCGGATGGTGTTGGTCAGAAGCTGTACTGCTGCGTGAAGAAGACGTTCATGGTCACTCCGAACAAGAAGTTCCGTTAGTGGATGTAATCCTGGGAGAATAATTTGATGGCAGGAATCGAAAGGTTGAGAAGATCGACTTATTCGTCCACCAATTCGTAAAATGTCGTTGGAATCGATGATTGGATGAAGCCATCGGAGTCGCGAGTGAGATGAAACTGTCTGATTTGCCTTAACAGCCATCCATTCAGTCGAAAAGGTGTCCATCTGTACCAGTCGCACAAGAGCTAATTCAGCGCTACGAATCTCCGAAGTGGATAGCGGTGTTGAGACAACTCGTTCATTTTGCGCCAGACGTAAATTTGTGAAATACCTTCTCCAGTAGGCGGTAATCCGTTGCATGTGATTATAATTTGAGAAACGACTGACATACTCCTCGACGAAAGTTATCGAAGGTGAGGCGATTACGAGTGAGGTCTTTTTGGCTTCCTTCGCCGCATCCGGATCTATTCCTTCACTAACATGAATTCTCCACGATTCCTTGTTGTATTGAAGCCACGATGGACCTTCCCACCACAGCGTACACTGGATTAAGTCTGCTGCTGCTAATCCTCTAGAGATGATGTCAGCTGGATTCTCGCGACCAGCGACATGATTCCAATCACAGTGTTCGGTAAGTTGCTGAATTTTTGCAACGCGGTTGCCGACGAAAGTAGACCAGGCTGACGGTGCTCCCTTGAGCCAACTTAGAACGGTTGTTGAATCAACCCAGAAGTACGCCTTGGACGTGATTCGTAGAGCAGCAGAGATTTTACGATAGAGTTCAGCGGCTAACAATGCACCACATAGTTCCAAACGTGGAATGCTTTGTTGCTTAAGCGGTGCTATTTTCGAACGAGACGTAAGCAGAGTAACCTTGACTTCTCCGACTGCGTTTGATGATCGGATGTACGCACATGTTCCATACGCAACAAGAGAGGCGTCCGAGAAGAAGTGGAGCTCGGTAGACGTAGAATCAGGAAGCAGAATGAATCGATTGACACGCAAATCGTTCAACCGAGGAAGTTCGGAGCAGTATTCAATCCAGCGGCGTTTCATGTCGTCAGGCAACTCTCTGTCCCATCCGTATGGTTTGTCGTTGTCGTCCTTAAGAACCCAAAGTGCTTGCATGAAGACTTTTGCTACGACTACAACAGGGCCTACCAAGCCAAGTGGGTCAAACAACTTGGCGATCCTCGAAAGTGAACTGCGCTTTGTTACTAGTGTGCCAGTGTCGAAGGCAGGAACAATATATTTCAATTGATCAGAAGAGAGCTCCAAATGCAGACCGAGTGTTTTTATGGACTGATCATTGTCAAAATCTACTGATAGTCCCAATGCGCGATGATCTGATGGTATGCCTTCGAGAACTTCAGGGCAGGTACTCGCCCATTTCCGAAGCTGTATTCCTGCTGAATTAAACATCGCTTACATCTGCGTTCGCAGTTCGATAGCTTCGGCGACTGTTTTTGCTCCTGAAATGAAGTCATCAACGTAGAAATCCTCACAGGTTGCCTTTGCTGCGAGCGGAAATGTTGTGCTTTCATCCTGTGCGATTTGCTTCAACACTCTTGTTGCTAAATATGGCGCTGATGCAGTGCCGTATGTAATAGTTTTATATTTTAGCATTGAGCATTTAAAATTTGTGTTCTCCCGTGTTTTTGTGAAGATTGTAAGTTATTGTGTTCTGTGAAGTAAATCATAAGGTGAATGGGATTCGGGGGGAGTCGTTGTTGTGGGGATTTTCTGTGTTGGGGGGCGTTATTGGGGTGCAAAATTGAAAATTTTTAATTGGTTTTGTGGGGTTTTGGTAAGATGGGGAATGGGGTCCGGGGGAAGTGTTTCGGAAGAGGTTATTTGGGCCTGATTTACTTCATATTCAAGTGATTCAAGCTTGATTCACTTCATTTTCAAGTGAATTAGGCCTGATTTACTTCGTATTTAAGTGATTCAGGTCAGATGCACTCCATATTCAAGTGATGCAGGACTGATTTACCTCAAATTCAATTGATTTAGGACTGAAGGACTTCTGATTCATATGATTCGAGCATTTTTTAGGTCCGATTCACTTTGTATTCAAGTGATTTAGGTTTGATTCACTTCATTTTCAAGTGAATTAGACCTGATTCACTTCGTATTTAAGTGATTCAGGTCAGATGCACTCCATATTCAAGTGATGCAGGACTGACTTACCTCAAATTCAAGTGATTTAGGACTGACGGACTTCTGATTCATATGATTCGAGCATCTTTTAGGTCCGATTCACTTTGTATTCAAGTGATTTAGGTTTGATTCACTTCATATTCAAGTGATTCAGACCTGATTCACTTCGTATATAAGTGATTCAGGTCAGATGCACTCCATATTCAAGTGATGCAGGACTGATTTACCTCAAATTCAATTGATTTAGGACTGAAGGACTTCTGATTCATATGATTCGAGCATTTTTTAGGTCCGATTCACTTTGTATTCAAGTGATTTAGGTTTGATTCACTTCATTTTCAAGTGAATTAGACCTGATTCACTTCGTATTTAAGTGATTCAGGACTGACTTACCTCAAATTCAAGTGATTTAGGGCTGACAGACTTCTGATTCAAGTGATTTGAGCATTTTTTAGGTCCGATTCACTTTGTATTCAAGTGATTTAGGTTTGATTCACTTTATATTCAAGTGATTCAGACCTGATTCACTTCGTATTTAAGTGATTCAGGTCAGATGCACTCCATATTCAATTGATGCAGGACTGACTTACCTCAAATTCAAGTGATTTAGGACTGACGGACTTCTGATTCATATGATTCGAGCATCTTTTAGGTCGGATTCACTTTGTATTCAAGTGATTTAGGTTTGATTCACTTCATTTTCAAGTGAATTAGACCTGATTCACTTCGTATTTAAGTGATTCAGGTCAGATGCACTCCATATTCAAGTGATGCAGGACTGACTTACCTCAAATTCAAGTGATTTAGGACTGAAGGACTTCTGATTCATATGATTCGAGCATTTTTAGGTCCGATTCACTTTGTATTCAAGTGATTTAGGTTTGATTCACTTCATATTCGGTAATCCTTTTTGCTGAAGGCTCCAATATTGGTCAAAATACATGGTTGGAATCTCTGCTGGATTCAGTAGTTGAAAACCAAACATTAACATTACTAGCAGAAGATGAAGTCGTGCCTCCACCCTCACTCCTGGAGATTCAGAATATCGTGAGGGGTTTCAGAAATGGCACATGTCCTGGATTGGACGGTATCAATGCAGAGCTGCTAAAACATGCACCACAGGAATTTTTTGTCGAACTGGAAGACCTGATCAAACAGATCTGGGCCAACAACAAAGCTCCCGAGGAAATAACTGAGACGATTCAGATACCAATACCTAAGAAGCCGGCACCCAAGGAGATCACGGATTATAGGAAAATAACTCTCTGCAACATTGTCTACAAAATCATTGCAACGTACACATTAACCAAGCTGGACGAATCGATGGAGGCTCTACCGTCGTATCAATCTGCGTTTCTGAGCAACAGGGCTGTGGAAGACCATATCTTTTCAGCGATGAGCAGTACAACTAGTTGTACCATTAAAGTAAAATGTAATACTCACAATTTCGGTCTTGTTGCTACACACAACTGTCACCGCCAGGATTAGAAGTAACAATAGTGTTCGCACTGGAACGGTCTGGCAGGCGGAGTGGACTGTATTCGGCAGGAGCGGGCAGAGGAAGCAACCGTCAATTCAAACCAACTCTGCTCTGAAAAGAGCTGACTGACGTTGTTCCCAGCCACAGACGAAAGGTGATCGAGGCTGATGAAAACTGCCGGCTACACTAAGCACTTCTTTATTTCTCTACGTCTATCTATAAACTTGCTTTTGCCTCTGTTGCTGATGGGTGCGCGATTGGAAAGAAACTATTTGATTGCAAGTAGTATGTAGTAAAATTCTTGTTTATTTTTGCATTCTATGTCTTATATACTATTTTACAATTTTAAGTGTTTTAGCCCATTGGGCTCTTCAGCTTTGTTTTCAGTGTTTTATGTGTTTAATGTGTTTAGTGTCTTTTGTGTTTTAAATTAATTTTTCAAATCAGCCCTTTGGGCATTGTTAGTTTCAAAATTTGATAACCTACATAAACTAAAACTATAGCTACAATTTGAAAAACCTAGGGGAGGGGAACCAGATACCGAATGATCTGGTGATCCGATGTCAGGCAGCGTGCCCTGTACCGATTGATAGACTCACTAAAGCGATCGACGAGCATTTTTATCTCGGCCAGACGGTGGACCTCAGATGTTCTTGTCCTCGGAGGGGTGTTCAGAATCATCCTGAGGAACTTATTTTGAACACGCTGGAGCTTCAGGTGGTGTGTTTTTGTGCAACTCTCCCAGATTGGCATGCCGTACTCGATGACTGGAAGTATGATTTGCTTGTAGACAGCAAGCTTGTTTTTCAGAGATAATGTAGACCTTCTGTTAATCAATGGGTACAGTAGCTTCAACAGAACGTTACACTTTGTGACAGTTTTGTCAACCTGTTCCCTGAAAATAAGCTTGCTGTCTATGGTAACACCAAGGTAAACAGCTGATTTGGCCCATTCCACCGTTGTGTTGTTTAGGCTAATTTTACAATCCTCAGGCGGAACAAGTTTGGGAGAGTTGGAGTGTGGAAACAGGATGACCTGGGTCTTCGCCGCGTTGATACAGATCTTCCATTCGGTGAAGTATTCTGACAGAACATTCAGGCTTCGCTGCAGTTTCGCTGTAAGCGCTCTTATTACCCTACCATTGTGGACGACTGCGGTATCATCGGCGAACAACGATAGAGATCCATTTTCCGAGAGCGGGGGTATGTCCGAGGTGAAAAGGTTGAACAGAAGTGGACCTAGTATACTTCCCTGCGGAACGCCGGCGGAGATTTCTTGCGCATCGGAAACTGCACCATTTAGCGAAACACGGAATGTCCTGTTCGACAAATAATTTTTAATTATCTTCACCAAGAAGATGGGAAGATTGTATTGTTTTAGCTTGTACACCAGGCCATCGTGCCACACATTATCGAAGGCCTTCTCGATATCGAGAAGTGCCATGGCAGATGATTTCGAAACAGACTTGTTCCGCCTGAGGATGTTGATGACTCGATGGAGTTGGTGGATTGTTGACCGACCACGTCGAAAGCCAAATTGTTCGTTGAGCAAGATGTTGAGCTCGTCGGCAGATGAAAGAAGCCGACGGTGTATCGCTTTCTTAAACAGCTTGGATAGTCCTGAGAGAAGGCTGATGGGCCTATAGCTCCTAGAACATGAAGGATCTTTCCCAGGTTTCTGGATGGGTATGACTTTAGCTGACTTCCAACACGAAGGGAAGTAGCTAAGTCGGAGACATTGGTTGAAAATCAACGCCAGATGGACATAGAACTGGGGGCTCAATTGCTTGAGCTCCAAATTCATGATGTTGTCGAAACCTGGGGCCTTCATGTTCTTAGTCGCTTTGATATCGGTCAACAATTCGTCAGCTGAGATCTCTAACTCTTCCGAGAAGTCGTTGGGACTTATATCGATGTTGTTTATAAGCGCGCTAACGGCAGCTTCGTGTGGACTGACGATGTTTTGTCCGAGATTGTGGGAGCTGACGAAGTGTTGACTTATCTCAGCAGCCTTTTCTGCAGGAGTTATCAAGCGATCCTTAGAGCCATTGCTGTCTAGTGGGATCAACGGTGGAATGGGCCTTGGCTTAGTTTTTAAAATTTTTGTCAACTTCCAGAACGGCTTTGCACAGTCTGGGAGAGAGCGGATCTTGTCGGCAAAATTGTTATTTTTAAGGTCCACCATTCTGGCCTTAATAATTTTTGTCACTCGATTACAGTGACTTTTTAGCGTTGGCAAACCAGTTCACTGATATTGCCTTCGGATGGCGTTTCGCAATTGTATTAAATCTTTAGTGGGTCTATCAATGGGTACAGAGTTGCTCACCTGATCAATCACCGGTATATGTTGCTCCCGGGCCTGGGAAATCGCTTGCTCGATGCTCTGCAGCTGCCGTTCGATGTCATCAACCGAATCAAGGTGCATGTCGAAATCGATGTTGTCGTCAACGTGTTGTCGGAACCTCTCCCAACTGACGCGATAGTAGTTCCGTCTGGTGATTCGATGCCGGTTGATCGAGGAGCCAACTTTGGCCACCACCGGATAGTGGTCCGAGCTGAGCTCCTGGTGTACTACCGGCTGGGCGATGTTGTTCCCCATGTTGGTGAGGAAGATGTCGATTGTCGAATGGACCCCGGATCTGCTCAACCGGGTGGGAGTATCCGGGCCCAGGACGGTGTAATGGCCCTCATCCAGGTCTTCCTGCAGTATTATTCCGTTCCGGTTGCGCCGGGTGTTCCCCCAGGTTTCGTGTTTCGCATTTAGGTCGCCGGCGATGATGAACTGCCCCTGCCTCCGAGTTAGCTTGCGAATATCGTTCCTTAGGACCGTTGTTGTTCCGTTAGCGGCGCTGGCTTGTTTGGGACAATAGGCCGCGATGATGGTGATAGGGCCGACGGTGGTTTCAACCTCGATTCCGATGGCTTCGATGGTCTGCAGTTGAAAACTCGGCAGCAGATGGCAGTTCATGTTGTAGCGCAGGGCGATCGCCACTCCTCCTCCACTAGAGCTGCTACGATCAAGGCGCACAATCCGGTATCCTGGGATGGAAACGCTGAGTTCCGGCTTGAGATGTGTCTCGGTGACAATGGCGATGTCGATGACCTTCCTATTAAGGAAGTCACCGAGCTCGATTGTTTTGTTCCGGATGGAACAAGCATTCCAATTGAGGATGCTGATGGTGCGATTACGGTCCATACTTGAAAATAAATTTCATCGTCACGGATGTGGCGGCTTTGAGCTGTTCCTCCTTCGAGCGGCAGGAACGTAGTTGGCGGTAAAGCTCTTGGACGAACTCGACCATTTGCTCCGTGTCATAGAGCTGTCCATCGACGGGTGGTTGGGTGGAGGTACTGCAACTCGGATTGCCCCAGCCTGGAGGAGGAGCCGGCATGGGGGCGGCGGCGGCAGCCGCGAATCGTGTGTGCTGAACGGATGCTGACGGGCGGTTTGCATGGCGATGGTTCAATGGAACTGGCGGCAGATTCGGCACTTGATACCGGAGCGTTGGGAAATTCTCCTCGTCCATTCGAGGTGGTTGGCGGCGTTGACCAGGCCGCGTCTTGGTGGACGCCTTCTTGCGGATGGCCAAATACTCCGCTCGTTTGGGACAGGCTCGGTTGACGGCTTCGTGGTTAGCGCCACAGTTGGCGCACTTTGATGGGGGCACCTTCATCCATCGGGGCGCAATCGATAGTTGCGTGCGCTCCGGCACACTTTCCACACCGGGGTTTCATGTGGCAGTTTCGGGTCCCATGACCAAATGCCAGACACTTACCGCACTGTGTCACGTCGTGTTGCCTCGGGCGATACCGGTCCCACTCAATAATGACGTTGAAAAGTGCCCGTGTTTTCAACAGGTCCGCCATCGTGACGGAACCCTTCTCTAAGTGGACCAGATAGAGTTGGTCCCGATGATTTCCCTGTTGTTGGCGTCTTATTGGGAACACCTTCACCGGTTTCAGAGCCGCCGCGTGCAGCTCAGCGACTATTTCCTCCGGAGTGAATTCTGGAAGGCCACGCTTGTTTCCGGGTGCGTCGTGAGTGTAGAACTCATGTTGCTTGGCGACTAGGTGACCACCAACAGCACGGTAGTCAGCCTCCGTCGAGCACATTATCTTCGTGCCCGTACTGCACAGCTTGTACAGCGGATTAACTTTAATCGCTGCAAGCTCCGTCCTAAGGGCAGCGATGTCTCTTGACGTGGTGAAAAGCGGCGGGATTTTAACTTTTTTCGGTACCTCCTGTACCGGGAGCGCAGCAAACCGATTGCTCGCTAGTAATCGGGCGTTGGGATCCGATGAATCGGCGTCGTCATTTCGTTGCCGCTTGCAGCTGCTTGGATTCGGTATGGCTTCAGGAGCTGATGTCGCTGGCGTGGATGTCACCACGTGTTGATTTTTTCGACCCATTGCCACGGCAACAGGTCGCAACCTTGCAACACTTTCTTCTGGCTTGCTACCGCTAATAACATAGCAAGCGCTGGCGATAGATCACGAACCGGACGCGCAATCGCGAGAAATCGGATGAGGGGGGGGAAAACGGGAAAAACTTTTTTACGAGAGAGCGAAAAACACGACCGTACGTGTCGCTTGTTCGAACTGGAATGAGATAATTACCAAAATGCGAAGGTGTACTTTCTTTTTAATTTTTTTTTTTTTTTTTTTTTTTTAAAAAAAAAAAAAAAAAAAAAAAAAAAAAAAAAAAAAAAAAAAAAAAAAAAAAAAAATATAACATAATCTTCATTCGGCTGCCTACCGGAGACTGTTCCATACTTTCCCCCCAAATTCAGTGAAAGTCTGTGTACCGTTTTTTGCGGACACCAGTTTTTTTTACTTTGTATTTTCTTTCCTTCCCCGGTAAATTTACTATGATTTGGAAAATCGTTATATTTCTTACCTTGTGATCAAAAAGTTCCGGTAATTTGAAAAAAAAACGCATTTATTTCAATTTTTAATTGATATCTTTATTATCGCCTTCAAAGTACTCGCCATTAGAGGCAACACACATATGCCAGCGCTTTATCCAATCATCCATACATTTTTTATAGGCCGATGAATGTATGGCTTTCGGTTCTTCCAGCGAATTCTTTTTTATCGCATCAATCGATTCAAAACGCCTACCTTTGAGCGGAATTTTCAGTTTTGGGAAGAGAAAGAAGTCGCTACAGGGCAAGGTCTGGTGAATATGGTGCTTGTTTGATGGTATTGGTGGAGTTCTTGGCCAAAAATTCACAAATAGTGAGCGCGGTGTGTGATGGAGCGTTATCGTGGTGTAAAATCCACGAATTATTGCGCCACAATTCTGGCCTCTTCTTTCGAATTGCCTCACGTAAACGTCTCATAACTTGTAAATAATACTCTTTGTTAACCGTTCGACCTTTTGGAAGGAATTCAGAATGGACGACACCGCGAAAATCAAAGAAAACGGTCAGTAAAACTTTTAATTTTGGAGCGACTTTGTCGTGATTTTTTTGGTTTCGGCTCATCTTCGGCGCGCCATTCGGACGATTGTTGACTTGTGAGCATATCAAATTCATATACCCACGTTTCATCACCAGTTATGATGCGTTCCATGAATGTGGGATCGCTATCTGCGTTCGCAATCATCTGTTTAGCGACCTCAACTCGATGCTGTTTTTGCAAAAAATTCAGCTCTTTTGGAACAAGTCGTGCTTCAATGCGTTTCATGCCCAGAATTTCCGTCAAAATGTGTTCGGTCGATCCAAATGAGATATCAAGGAGTGCAGCTATCTCCCGAATGCTAATTGAGCGGTTTTCCATAACTAAATTCTTCACGGAAGCGATGTTTTCATCGGTAGTTGAGGTCGATGGTCGTCCAGAACGCGGCATGTCACTCACGCTTTCACGGCCTTCTTTAAAGTCTTTGTGCCAAACAAATGTACGATTTTGTGACATAGAGTCCTCACCAAAGGCTTTTGCAACATTCTGAGCGTTTCCGCTGCAGAAAATCCGTTTGCAACACAAAATTTCACACAAACGCGTTGTTCCAATTTTTTATCCATGGTAAAAATCGCCGAGCGTCTATTTTTCGACTAACAAAAGCAGTTGTCAAAACAAAACTAATGGATAATTTGCTCTCACACTTTGACAGAATATCAGAACTAGTGTTGCCATCTTACACTAAAAAAAGATTTTACCGAAAAAATAAAGGCGGCCTTTTTAAATTGAAAATTACCGGAACTTTTTGATCACAAGGTACCTACTTAAGCGGTGCCGTGCTCTATTCTCTTCTGTGCTCGATGAACTTTATGGCCATTATCGGAGACCGGGCGTTTGCAGAGGGGCACATCACACCTTAGCGGCGACGCATCTCCGAAAACCGTACGTCGGATTTCGCTGCTTTTGCCTGCTGTAAACAACCCATTCAAACGAAATTGCCCCCGCCAACTCTTAGATCGTGTTTTTACTCCATGGCATTGCGTCAAAAAAAAAAAAAAAAAAAAAAAAAAAACTTAAAATCAGACACATAAATCGCGTGTGTAATGTTTTCATTAGGGGAGCCATTTGGTCCGAGATTTGGTTTGCGCCTTCCATCGCCTTGGCCCCTCCTCTTTGATGATCGTACACTCTTTT
The DNA here is from genome assembly GCA_024533555.2 of Aedes koreicus. Lineage (NCBI taxonomy): Eukaryota > Metazoa > Arthropoda > Insecta > Diptera > Culicidae > Aedes > Aedes koreicus. Next base: position 39,129 of record JAHHFK020001391.1, read on the forward strand.
TTTTTTTTTATTATTATGATTAAATTCAATTTACAATTGCTCCGCGCGTGAAGCTCGACCGCAAGCGAATAAAATCCAAATCGGCGGTAGCGAATCTGCCCTTCCGGTGGCCAACGGCCACCCCGCGTAATCAACGAGGTCCATTGTGACGCCAATGAGTAACGTACGTTTTTGAGACCCGCCCCGGGGATTTACTGTTAGACGATCACTGTTCGTGGCAGGAAAAAGTGGCACTCGCAAACCAACCTGATCTAGATTTGAACCTTCCTCCCCGGGATGGCGCCTTCATTTTTCATCCAATTGTTGTTCCAAGCCTGACTGCGGATCATTCTTCTGCCTTTTGTATGCATCTTGAGAGGGAGAGAAATTGAAGAAAACGCATTCATTGGCAGTAATCCTCTGACATATTTTTGATGGCAAACAAAGGAGGCCGAGCGTGACGGTTGGGATTTTTTTTTCTCTTTTTAGAATGTAATTAAAGTTTTCCCAAGGATCATCGGTCCCGTCGTCGTCGTCGTCGTCGTGGTCGTGCCAGGATCCACGCGGGTCTCTTACGACGACTCAACGCCGGCTGAGGTGAGGCAGGGAAATCTAATTTACCCGAAAAGATCGCCCGACGAGATCCGAAAATGACAAATTATACAAATTTGAAACGCACTCTCAGTTTTTCCCCCCTCTCCTATGATCTTCGACTTATGAGACCTGGGCGCGAGAATGGAATCAGGAATCAGAATCGACGGCGAGCGAAGGAGCGGGGCTTTTTTTGTTGGGATGATTTTTTGGCTTTTGTTGCCTTATGGTCAAGTCATTCGTCATCTCGCAGGGCTCATGATAGGGCTTCTTCTTTTATTGTTTTGCTTGCCATCTCAAACGAGAAGAATGGGAATGTGCGATGATGCCACTCCAGACAGAGGCCCTCAAGGCGGTGGATGATGAAAGTGAACGGTTCCGAGTGGTTTGACGGTGTCATCCGATGGGCTTTTTCGGGTGGTTCATCACTCAACTCTGCTTGAAACTCTAATTACAACGAGCGTCGTAGAGAAACTGGCAGGGTGCAGTGTGTGCTCTGTTTTTTTTTTAGAACAGATATTTTAATACTTATGAATAGTCAGGTGAAGTATTGTAGAAAACTTGAGTGAAATGGTTTTGCAATCGAAAGTGAATCACATTTAGCCACAGCGGATGTTTTTGAATATAATTCTGAAATTAAAAAAAAGTTCTAATGGAAGAGGCCCGTGCTCGTGGAATCAAATTCGGAATGGATTGTAGATTTTTTATTCTTATTCTGAGAATCTTCATTATCAATGACCATCCAGCATCTGTCTGGTGATATGAAATCAATGTTTTCATGGCATTTCAAAAATGCAACATCTTCTTTTGTTCTTCTTCTTCTTCTTACATTAATAAGGTGGATTTCAGCCTTAGGATGGCTCAGCAGTAAAAGGAGGCACCTCCACCCTTGCTGTCATCTTATTATCACAAAATCCCACCGATCTCGGCTGGAAATGAAGTATACGTCACGCTTATCAGTACATCATTGGCGTGAGTTAACAATGAACTTCTTATCCAAGAATTGATGTTTGGGTTGCTTAGAATTGATTTGAAATTTTAATTATAACCTCAATGCCTCAATTAAAACTCTCCGCATTACTTTATCAAGCCTCTATATGTATATTCAAACCAGGTAATATTAGCAGATAGCCACACACAAAGGATGCTTTTGCGTTTCATTGACGTCTCTTCAAATGTAAGTTGAGTGTCAAATGGACGCAAGCGAAAGGGCAACGTTGACGACTTTTTATTATATATTCGATTAATTTTTTTTTACCAGTACCATGTCATTGACGTATTATCTTCTGTTCTGCACTTTGTTTGCCGATTTTCTGCTTCTTGTAGGTTTTCAGGTTGTTCCGATTCTTTATACGTTGAATCATCCCGACGCTGGTTTCCGCTCTATTGGCCAAATCACCTATCGACATTGATTTGTTCTTACGAACTAGAGCTACCACTTTTTGGTCCAGTTTAGTGTTGGAAGATCCGGGTTTTCTGCCTCTTCCTGGCAGTTCATTCAAAGAACAGTGTTCCCCAAACTTGGTTATGATGGATTTTACACTTCGCCGATTGTTGCATAGTTATACCGTTTTCACGTAGCCAGGTGTTCAAAACCTTAATTTTCACGACTTTTTCAATGCGCGACATTTTGAAAACGAAGAATTTAAAGCATGCAAACAAGTAAACAAACAAAAGATGATAGTCAAACGCACAGCATGCTATGATGGACCACTTATAACCATCACAAATACACGCGTACAACGCAAATGTACATGGAATTTTTTTTTTGATACATTCCTTATCGGATTTTTTCAAAATTTCCAGGTAATGAACAACTACAAATGAGTTATGATTTGCAAAATTTGTTTTATTCAATTTCATAATTCGATTTTCCCAGCTAAAGATTTCGTTTGGTTGGAATTTCTCTGTATGCCATCTAACCGTCGCATATTCACGTCAGTTGGTGGCCAAGAAATAGTTTTATAATTTATTATTGAATTTGATTTCTCAAACAGACCCTCAACAACCTCGAACCTTCCGGTCCGCCTCTAAGCATCTGAGCGAAATGACCTGGAAATATGGAATATTATTTTCTATATTTTTTTATTTGAATGAAATTTTGCATACGCGTTTGGCTTAGGAGACTGAGCATTTTCTGCGCTAACATAGAGTATTGTGAGAGTCAGCTTTTAAAAGGGCGTAGGCATTTTGAATAGCACTTCAATTAATAATTTGTAGCTCGAAAACCTTTGGTTGTACAAAAAAACTGTCTCAGAACAAGTTGTGAGCCTATGTAAGACGGTTGTTAAAAAAATAGACACTGAGAAAAAAAGAATCGGAAAAAACGACAATTAACATTAAAATTTAAATATCTTAAAAAGAAAATGTATGATTTTTTTTATTTTTGACTGTAAGAATTTGAGGTTATTACGCAAATTAAAACGAAAATTTCGGGATGGAGAAATAGCATAGCATAGCATTTAGGATTTCCGACCTAAAATAATCCTGGGTTGGCTGTTGTAGAGACGATGAAAGCGCCAGAAGAGCTGCCTTGGGTGTGACAGGCTCCTCATCGATCGATCTCTTTGCACAAGGTCTTTATGATCAGCATGGGATGGGAGGGAAGTGTTGATCTACTTGAGAAGATGCTGAGAACTCATGCTACCTTCAAAGACATCTGGAGTTGGAAGTTGGATGGGATTGTGAGGTAGGTTTTCCTTGGCGATTTCTTTTTATATGTTTATAGGTCGTTGGGAGTGACGAAGCTAAGAAAGTTAATGCACTCCTTTGTGGGCAAATATTGAGAACACTAACCAGATGTGTTAATCAAATGTTGAAAGTATATCCAGTAAAAATTGAATTTCCAATACTTGTGTAATATTCTTACTGAAAACTGGATGCGTCCATACTATCTGGGGCAGTCTTTAAGGCAACTGTAAGGATGCTGTTGGAGCCACTCCGAAGAGTAATCGTGGCTTTCTATTGGAAACACAACGAATTTTTTAACATTGCATGGAAACCAATTTGGATAATTGGTGATGATTTGTCAGGAGAAATTTAGCTGACCGGACATAAGCTGATTTCCATTATCTCCGTTCGAAGCTGCATCTGTTCAATAAACCCTAAGTTTTAACATCAGATCTGAGATCAATGGGTCCAATGTGGATTGGCTATTCCCATGAAACCAAAAATTGCAGACTTTTGGTTGATAAATCAAAAATCTGAAATGGATAATATACATTTAAAACACTTTCTGCACTACGATTGAAAACTTCAAACGTTACGACGTCAAAGCGGTATATGAGAGTGAGACAGAGGCGAAGCTTGCCAAGTAAAATAAAACCCAAAGTTGGGCCTGAACTGCATCAATATATTCAGACCTTCAATTCCACATGTTGTATTACCCAGGTTATCTCGATCATCTATGAATATCTTAAATATAATACTTAGCTGAGTTTTGCTGGATCCTGTGTACCATTTATGAGAAACGAGCAGACAACCAAAAAATAAAAATTTCAAAAAAATTAATAATGATCCTGAAGATGATGCAGCCTTAGATGCTCCATCTTCAAATGCGGATCAAGAGAAGCACCGTGATGCATCGAATAATGGTTCACGTTTTAAACATGCGGATCATGATTCAGATAGTAGCTTTTTCGCCACAGAGACGGCATCAATGAACACCGGAACAACAAAATCGCGGACAAAAAATAATCTCGGAAGCGTGACATTGCAGGAAGACGGCGCCTTGCCCATGCCGTAATTTTGGAAAATTGCGGATGCGTCAAGGAGTGCGTCAATTTGGTCTCCAAAGATGACAAGATGGAAATAAGTAAAACCTTCTGGAGCTTGGACGCGGCCGGTCATGAGCATTTCATTCGTGAAATGGTTCAGCGTAGATCCATCGGAAAACGTAGTCGTAATTTTTTTCATTGACGATAATCTACGAAAGCGCCACTCTTACGATTTTTACATTCGAACGGTGGCAAGGGATGAATCACCGAAGGTGTGCAGAAAGTTCTTTCGCAATACGCTAGGATACGGAGGACATTGCGGGTAAGGTTTCGTTAAGATTAATAGTTGGATTGTACTTAATTTTTTTTTATTGTTTCAGAAACATTATCTACCGCATAGTGGATGATGCAGACGATGATGAAGAAGCCAGGGCAAAGTCTCAAAAGCGAGGAAAATATGTGCGCAGTGCTGAAAAACGTAGTGCCGTCAAACGGCACATCACTAAGTATAATCCGTGCATTTCATATTATCGTCGTGCTCACGCTCCAAATCGGTTGTATTTGCCATCGGACTTGTCCGTCAAGGAAATGCACCGAAACTACACACAAACTCACGATGTTGACGTAAGCTACCAGTTTTATTGTCGTATTATGAAAGATATGAATATTTCAATAGTCAAACTGGGACATGAGGAGTGTGAGCCTTTTGTTTCCGCAATGCAGCATCAAAAAACATCGGGACATTTCAAAGAGGATCCACCACGAAATGGTACTTGTGGTATATGCGAGCAATACCAAGAACACCTTCTGTTGAGCAAAGCAGCCCGTTCGGAATATCTGGTGGACGGGGATTCCGTTAGGACATATAGTACTAGCGGTTGACTTACAGAAGGTATGTTTAAAAAAAATCATTACTGTATGAATTTTAATTTTTTTTTCCATCGGCCTATCTCCTCACATGGTGACAATCACAGACGACTCCACCACCTGGACCCTATTTATCTTCTCATGAATATGAGCCGGTACCAACGGCTTTACTACACCAGATATTTTGCGCCTCAGAAAAACTGACGTCGACTGGGATTGAACGCAGACCCACTGGGGTGCCAAGTAGCAGTCACGCTTACCACTAAATGTATATGAATTTTCAGTAAAGTAAAAAAAAAAAAACTTCGCTTCACAGGTCAAACAGCTACCTTGTTTGGATGGACTGAAATCAATCGTCTTCTCACAGCGGCTGATTGTTTTCAATGAGACTTTTGCTCCCGTAGGCAAGTACACACGGTCCACGCCAGTAATCACGTCTATAGAATGAATCGGCGGGTGGTCGTTCCTCCAACGACAGAGCTGAATGTTTTCATCCGGTCATAACTAGATTCGGAGACGTGGAACATCTTGTTTTATGGCTGGCCAACTGTGCAGCCCAGAATAAAAACTGGAATCTTTTCCTTCATCTGATACTTCTGGTTAACTCAGAAAGTGTTCAGTTGAAGGAATTGCTTCTGAACTTTTTTGAACCTGGGCACACTTTTATGGCTGCTGACAGTTTCCACTCCACCGTTGAAGGAGCAATGCGACGTAAATCAACAATTACCTACACCGATTTCCAAGCAGTCGTTGCTAACGTGAAATAAAAAGTCGAAGTATTGGAAATTCTGCCGGAACATTGCTTTCCCAGCGCTTTCAACAGCTCTCAATACGTGCTCAACAAAATCAAGCTTCGACCTTATATCGACAAAATACGATATATTATCGTGAAGAAAAGATCCCTGTATCTTCATTACAGTAACTCTGTAAACGATGAGGACTTTAAATGCTGCAAATTATTTACAGCCATACAAGAAAAGCAAATTTCAGCTGACGACTTTGATCTGGAAGGTCAATTGAAAAAGAAGAATCAACCTCAAGGCATTGGCGTTGACAGGAAAACCAATTTGCTTAAAACAATTTTGCCATTGGTGGAGGAATAGCAAAAGAGATTTTGCATTGAATTGCATCAATCTGGACTGCTACATTTTTTCATTGCTTTCAAAAATGTGATAAAAAGTAAGGCAATTCCGCAAAATAACTCAAAAACGTCGAAAAGTGATATGGGACTGATATGCGGTTACAGACAGAAAGGCTCTCAGTAGCTTGAAAAACTCGTCCGTTGGGTAGCCCGCTGCTGGGTATTGCCGATAGTATACCTAGAATTCTAAAACTACCTTTACTTGGTATATAAATTCGTTCCACTTCTCGGAAAGCATCAGTAACAAATTTGTTTTGAGTGTTTAATAGTAATTTCCAAATGGAATTCAATAAGATGAAGTGTTGCAAACCCTTTCCTAAAACACGGTGCTCGGTTAAGCTTCGTAAATTAAACGAAAACATTATTCAAGGGCTAATATTAATGAACTGCCGAATTCCGTTGGATACGTCTTTATCAATCTGTGATTCGTGTCGATTACATTTGAACAAAGTGAAACACGCAGAAACTGAGTATGATATCGATGAGCAACCACACAATCCCGTTTCGGAGCTTTAAACATCTATATCAAGGTACGATATGAAGGAAATACCTTCGGCTACATCCATCTTCTCAAGAATGCTTGCAACAGGAATTTTCCTGAGCGCATAATATCGAGTTGTTTAACAAAGGTATAGCTGGAATCAACGTTTCAGCGGTATCATCATCAAAACTGAAGCAGGTTCACTATCCTCGGAGAAAATATTTGAATATTACTGACGGTTTAAACAAACAACAAATAATAACAAATGCAAAAGAATTATAAGATTGGGTCAATCATAAAAGTAATGATTGCTTAACGAAAATGTCATTTTGTTATGTATCTTATGAAGACTATGAACAGGGAGTTACAGAATGGAGCAATATATGTCAGCAAACTAAAATGATTACTGGTACATAAAAATACCACTCTTTTGTTCCGCGTTCAGATCATCAGATAGAGACAAAATTGTTTTCAAATAATGTAGCATCAAGCCTTCATAGTAATTATAAACATGTAAAACCGTGGATAGAGCTAAAAACGAGCTGGACTGTCGACTTACAAGAAAGTGGTGACTCCAAATCGCGACGATAAACAAAACACGTCGGCTAAAGCACGATCGCGAAAGTTGCATACGACGATGCTGACGAAGTTTGATTGCGTGGTACAGGACGATGAATTTTAGGCCAATGCTGACTTTAAACAGCTTCCTGGACAGAAATTTTATACGGCAACCGGACGGGGAAAGGTGGCAGATATTTTGTAGCACATTAAACTGTCAAAGTTCGCGAAGAAATATGTAGGCCATCTGTACCTGTGGCTTGAAGAGCAACGTTTACATATCGACCTGAACCGCCAACCAGCAAATTTATCTGAGCGAGTGCCTACAAAAACGGCTACTGCCTTTCCTGAAGCGACACAATTGTGCCGTTCTATTTTGGCCGGATTTCGGATCTTGCCATTACGGAAAAAAGGCCATGGAGTGGTATGCTGCCAACAACGTTCAATTGATGCCCAAGGACAAGAACCCTCCGAACACGCCAGACCTCCGCCCAATCGAACAATATTGGGCCATCGTCAAGCGGAACCTTAAGAAGACTGAAAAAGCTGTTGTGAGCGAGAAACAGTTCAAGGCAATCTGGCGTTCTGCGGCGAAAAAAGTGGACAAGGAAACTGTACAAAATCTTATGGCAGTTGTTAAACGAAAGACCCGGCAATTCGCATTCGGTATAGAAGAAGTTTAGCTGAATATTTTTCCTGTATTCTATATTAACTGAACATGAAAAAAAAAGAATTTGACTTATTAATAAAAACTTTGATCGACTCACACACATTACTGTTTGAATTTAATTGCACACGCGTCGAGCGGAAATGATCTATATTTGATCGTGATCGGTTGGCTATTGGCCGGTATTTTATTTTTCTCCTCTGTTTGCCGGGAGATGTGTGTTTGTTTTTTTTTTTTTTTTGTGTATTTTTGTTTTTTTTATTATTTGTTTTGTGTTTTTTGTGTTTGTTGTATCAAAAATAGAGGTGTTTTATATTTGTTTTTTTGGGGTATTATTGTTTTAATTTGTTTTAACGTTTGCATAAAAAAATGGACTATTTCGTATGGTGATAAAAAAAAACCTTAGACAGATAATTGCTTTTGATAAATTTCCATGGCAGGTAATTATTTAAGTTTACTTGCAAAAAAATTCTACGCCCTTACGAGCGGCCTTCCGGCAGTTAACCGGAACATTCCCCATGGCGGACGAAAACATGCGTGTAGGCATGTTTTTGAGTTCTTTCTTCGTTTTATTTATCAATTCCTTCTCAGTTTTCGCGACAAAATTGTTGGAGTAGATCTTACGCTTCAGGTTGGCCCAAAAATTCTCGATGGGACGCAGCTGGGGGACGTTCGACGGGTTCGCCGACTTAGTTATTACATCGATATTCAGCCGGTCTATCTCCTCCAACGATCGCTTCGAGTAGTGGGCCGACGCCAGATCCAACCAGAACACCGTGTCTTCGCCCTTATGGTATTTATTCATGAACGACGCAACTTCTGGCAGCCATTTCGTACTATAAATTTCCCCGTTCACGGACAGTCCGGAGCGAAAGAAGAGCGGCTTTGACATCTCCTTCTCGCTGATTGTCAGCCACAGCAGCACCTTCTTGGGGAACTTGGTGTGTGAAATGAATTTCAACTCGGAGCTCACTTCCTTCGTGGGGGAATTAAAATACGAAGTGCCCTACCAGTCGTTGCCATCCAGGGTGAGATAGGTCTCGTCGTCCATCACAACCGCCACGTCGTGATTTGCCGGGAAAATCGAGTTGACCATCTTATTCAGCCGCTGCCGCTGCGTCATTGTCTGCAGCTCCGAAACCAGTGGACGCGACTTTCGCTTTCTGACATGTATGTTCATGTTCACCAGGTACTTTTTTACTGTTTGGCCGATTGAACCGATCTCCCGGTCAAGCGCACGCAGCGATGCAGGCACTTTACCCTCGGTCTTCCTCATCAGCATCCTTTGGAGCTTCTTGTTGCTCAGGGTCGTCGGCCGCTCGGAACCGGGCTTTCTTTCGATGCTCTGGTTGTTGTCTAATAGTGCCAAGATGTTGTAGATGCCGGAACGGACGTATCCGGCGTCCACAAAGTGCCACACGATGTCCGTTTTCGACGCGGCGGGGTGCCGTTATTTGAATACGCACACTTCTGAACGGAGTTCAGTCACTGTTTTTCGCCATCACGAGTAGAGTTCGACTGATATAGCTGTCAAATTACTACTGGGTTACTATGATTGATGTTGCATGGGTAGTTTCGTCAGTGCGGGTGAAGGTAAACCCATGACAAATCGGCAATTTCAGTCCATATTTTTTAAATGCAAATTTTATAACCCCTTCGCTATTGTATGAATCCAATTACATCAACAAATTTGATATGAAAAACAACTGTTACGGGAGGCGTTACTACCATTGGTGCTATAACCGAAAAGATCAACAGGGATGCTGCTTAGTTGACGGATTGCTTGACACACGAGTGCTCCTATATTGCAAATGGAGATATGTCAAAGCCGTGATGACATTGAACATTGTGGTGATGTGGATTATGCTAATAGATAATAATTATTAAAAACTACGGTATAAACTAAAGTACTATACTTAAAACTAAATAGTCTAACAGGTTAAAAGTTTTAGTTAGAAGTTATTTATCATACTGAATTGATATTTGAGTAATTAAAACAGCTTTGCTACATTAAACTTCCCTTACAAATACGAAACTGTAAGTAAACTAAAACCCTAATGTTTGACTTAAGACTAAGACCATAAAAAATACTTAAAATAGGTACAATAGGTTGAACACGAGACGGTAACAAGGACGTAGCAGTCATAACCTAAAGTCACTGAATTGTGAGTAGTTAAACATGCCTATGAACCTTATAACTGAACAAAATTTATATTTTAGTTTTAAAGCCTTTTTGCCAATAAATTTGGAATTCGCTACACAAAACTGTGACCCGTTTTTCTGCGCCTTGTGTCGTGCCAACAATCTTTAAAAAATTCACTGAGGTTGTGTTGCTGGAAGTGGATTATTATTTCACGAAGGTCACATAGAGGACGAATTCACGATGCCCCTTACGACAAGAGCCGCGGCGAAAGCCAATGCTGGGAGACCTCAGAACATTTGCGAATTGTGCAAAAATTCCAACTACGTAGCAGAAATGGTAGCTTGCGATCCATGTCATCGTTGGTACCATCGTACGTGTGCGGAAGTGGCTGAGGGTTTCAACGGTAAGTGGACATGCAAGGATTGCATCTCGACGGTGTCCATCGGTGAGAATTCGATATCCGGAAGAACTAGCAGTACTTCGCGGTCGACATGGGTTCAATTACAGCTCATGCGGCTGGAAGAGGAAAAAAAGGCTCAAGAGAAACTAATTCTATAGCAACAGGAACAGGATCGTATTCGTCAAGAAAAGGCACTTGCAGCGAAAGCTGCACTCGATAAAAAGTATCTCGATGAGAAGTACGCTTTGTTCATTGCCGAGGCCGAGGAAGAAGATGCAGGAAGTCGAAGAAGTCGCCATAGTCATGTCGATCGAAATAGTAAGGTGCAGGATTGGATTCATGCTGCGGATGGAGCTGCTGGAGGAAACCCTGTTCCGATAAACGTCGACGACATATTTCCGCCAATTTCTATTGGTACCGAAATAAATGCGCCCCTTGTGTTAACAAGGCATACAGGCACGAAGCCGAAAATTCAATCGAATCAGATCGATTCTGACAGAAATCATCCACGCAAGGCTATGAACGAATTTACTGGCAATAACGTTGGTACTGACGGTATGTGTTCGATAGCTGGCATGAACGACTCGATCGTTGCTTCTACTACGATTCGATCAAATGTTGTAGCTCAACAACCAATAGTTCATAGTATGGTGCATAGTACACAATCGTTGTTAAGACAGCCATTGTATACACATCCAACGTATACACAGTCGGTGTTTGTTCAACCAATTCAATCTCAGCCTATGCTTCCAAAGCTACTTCCACGTACACCTCTGCCTACCTTTTTATATCCAGAGCCAATATCAACATTGAAAGCACCAGCTGCTCAAGCACAAGTTGTACTGCCACCAGTAAGCGAGCAATCGTTTCTGCAGTCAAGAGTTAGTAAGCGAGTAGACTCATGTGTTGAATTGCCTCAAACGAATTCGATACAACAACAGCCAAAAACTCTCCAAACTCACATATCGCCGCCGTTGCTGCCTCCACCCGTATTTTGAGAGCCAGCGACAGTTTTATGTTGTCTAATCCAATTAGAAATATTATAAGTTGCAATTGTTTTGACCAACGCAGAATGGTACTTGTCAACAAAACACTGTCGGTGTGCTATCAGTTGTCATCTGACTACTCCGGAAATCATGTGGTATAAAATTAGACTCCTTAACGGTGACTATGTGGCTTAAGCTGGTTTTTTTAGGGGGGAGGATATTTTGATGCGGTTTTTTAGTATTATTACCAATTGTTGAAGTTTTGTTGTATAATGTTTTTTGGGTGTTCTTTTATTAGTATTTGTTTGTAATAGTGTTGTTGTTGTTTTTTTGTTTTTTTGTTTGTGTATATTTTTTTTTTTTTTTTTTTTTTTTTGTCTATTAAATAAAAAATCAAATGAAGAAGGGGAGTTTTTTTGTTGTTTTTGCAAATTGTTGTGGTGGAAAAAAATATTTAAAGGGCGAACACGAAATTATTGCGACACCGAAAATGTCATGCCAATTTTCTTATAATGTTTAGAATCAAACCAAAATTTTAGGGTAGTTTTATACATATATTTACTTCAAAAATCAAAAGAAAAGTTAATCGATGGAGCCTTGAGTGTAAAATTGAACGCATTTTCGCTTGATGCCCTCCATCAAAGTCTATACATTGTCATCCGGTACCAGTTTCTCAGGTTTTTTTTTTTCATTTTCTTAACATGTCCTTCTCATCTTTGACTGTCTTCTTGCTCTTCCGAAGTTCCCGCTTCATCATTGCCCAGTACTGCTCCACCGGGCGCAGCTCCGGACAGTTTGGCGGATTCATGTCCTTTGGAACAAAATGGACAGAATTGGCCTCATACCACTCCAGGACACTTTTAGAATAGTGGCATGATGCCAAATCTGGCCAAAATAGTGGAGTTTCGTCGTGCTGCTGCAAGAACGGCAAAAGGCGCTTCTCGAGGCACTCAGATTTGTAGATCTCGCCATTTACTGTGCCCTTTGTCACGAAAGGCTCACTCCTCAGTCCGCAAGAGCAGATGGCCTGCCAAATGAGATATTTGGAGGCAAACTTCGACATTTCTTAAATTTGTCGTCCACATAGAACTTGCTCTTGCCGGTGAAAAACTCCAACCCCGGAATTTGCTTAAAATCGGCTTTTATATACGTTTCGTCGTCCATCACACAGCAGCCATATTTTGTCAGCATCTTCTCGTAGAGCTTCCGTGCCCGAGTTTTAGCCGTCGATTGTTGCCGCTCATCGTGGTTTGGGAAGTTCTGTACCTTGTATGTATGTAGTCCAGCTCTCTTCTTTGCATTCTGGACGTAGCTCTGCGACATGCCGATCTTTTTAGCCAAATCACGGCTTGAGACGTTGGGATTTGCTTTAATCATCCGCTTCACCTTTCCCTGCGTCTTTTTGTTCTCCGGTCCCGGTTTTCTTCCAGCTCCTTTGCCGTGGTCCAACATCAACCGCTTCTGGAACCGCTTCAACACTCTGGAGACGGTTGAATGGTGAATGTTCAACATTTTTCCCAACTGCCGGTGCGACAGGTCAGGAAATTCCAGGTGTTTGGAAAGAATTTGTTCTCTCGACTCGCGTTGGTTCACCTCCATTTTCGTTAAATCGAAAAACACGACTTCGAGTTTGACAGCATGTAAACAATACACATCAATGAGAAAGTGTGCAAAATTTGGTTGATTTTTACCCAATGGTAAAAAAGTTATGCCCTGTTCAATGTGTCGCAATAATTTCGTGTTCGCGCTTTATTGGCCACATTTGAGTTCGTAATTCTTCACAGTTGAAAAACGAAGTGTACATTTCTGTTCAGTATCATGCAAATAAATGGAGCGTTACATAATATGAATGCGCGTTAAATACTGAGATGTTTCAAACATTGTCTAAAATGTTGTATGAAAACATGAGGTGTTTCAAATTGGTGAAAAAATTATCGCACATGTAATTTAAATTTCTGTCATTTAATTTGCGACTCCTAATTCACGCAATCAATTGGAAATCGAAATTGTAATCAATTGAAAACCGTAAAATATCATCAACTGTGGTGTTATGAAGATATAATTATTGTTTAATGATATTCCTTGTTTCCACTAGCTTCCGTGTTCGACTTGGTTGAAAACATCAATTTCAACAGCTGCGAAGGCTAAACTTGAAGTTTTGAATTGTAAACAATCATCAACCATGACTCCATGGAATTATTATAAGCAACCACTATAAGAAGTGCCAAATGCAGTGTCAACTAGACGGAAAATCGATGTAAGAATATGTCAAACTGAAACGGAAAAATAGGAATAGACACTCTGCCGGTTTTCCCATAATATTTCCTACAGAAAATTCAAAAAAGTTCGCAACCAGCTGAGCTCAAATTTTGGGGAAAAATCTGACCTGATTTTGAATCGATTGAGTGCGGTGGAGCTGAATCGCTACTTTGAATCACCCTAGTGCTTAGCTCATATAATCGCAGACGTCAAATCGAGCCTCATTAAAAATCTATGATCCGGATGATAAAATTCTCATGCTTTTGGTAATCTGCATGACAATGATAGAGAATTCAACCTCCTCTGACAGGCCGAAGATTCTTCAGCCCACTTCGGTCTCCAGCTGAAACACAGTGGGAAAATAAACAAACCAAACCGTCCCGGATAATGGGATACCTGATTCGAGTGATCCGATCTTCCTGAAGCTGACGATGAGCACGACGACGACGTTGATGAACAAACGAGATGAATAGACCAGCTCTTATGACAAAACTACAAAGTATCAATTCACGAACGAAATCCCCCCCGAAAGAAAAACAAACTCGTCGTCATACTTCTCGAAACGGTTCAAGGAGCTGCTGCCCGAAAAAAAAAAGAAATCCTCCATGTCATCGGCAGTCGCACGTTCGGCATATGTCTGACTGTTGACTGATTGTTGGTCGTCATCCATCAACCATCATCACCTCATTCTCATGGGAATTTGGCGCTGTCTATGACTGACTGATGGCGACGACCACGAGGCTTCGAGTGAGGTGCTGCTGGCTTGAATCAACAAATCAACGTCAGGCTCCCCGCGCTCGTGAGAAGATGCCAGCGATCCGATATGACCTTGTGTCGGCCGGAGTTCGATCTGTTCCTGATGAAATCGGAAAATCATACCGAAAAAAAAAGACGCACCACTCAATAGCAAATCGATAAACAAACGGTACCGAAACCCGGTCAGGCACCGTTGCACTGCACAGAAGGAGTTTGGGTTCCATTTGGACTGTTTTCCGTGCCGTCATGTCCGCATGCGTGATATATTAATCTTATATTGCTTTTTCTCTTCTAAAAACTTTATTGCTGTTGGGCACAAGCGAAATAATTACCCCCCTCTTGACCGAACCGATCCAATCGGCGGAGACCCAAACAGCTGTCCCGAACTAGGTGTAGTGTTGGTGTTGGTCCCGGGTAAAACATGAAATAAAATCTAACGAAAATTTACTGCTCCGTCGGTTTTGGGGTGGATTTCCCTCTCCCCGGTGTGTCCCACTGCCAATCGAGTGGCCCGACCGGCTTCGAGGGATGCAATCTGGACACAGATCTTAATTATTTTCTCCACGGTTCATGAAGCTCCAAATGCTCACCACCAGTCCCGGCCCTGGCTATTGTTCCTCCTCCGGCGAAGGTGGCAAAGGTGGTCATCCGCAAAGTGGCTCCGTCATCCAACGCGTACCGTTGTCCATATGGTTCCATGGCCGGGCCGTCATCGTTCGGTTGCTTGGAGATTGATCAAAGCAACCAGCGCGCGGCAATGGTTTATGGTTGGCTTTGATTGGAAAAACGATTCGGTCGCCACAGCACTACTGTCAAGTGTGTTCCCCGGAGAAATCAACGGTGGTCTAGGGGGTACTAGGGGATCGAATTTTGAGTTACTTTTTTTTTTAATTCAGGAAATGTAGCCTGAACGTCATCAGGATAAATGTCGTCAGGTCAATTTTCCTTGAAGCTGAGCACTACTTCGGAAGTGGACCATTCCAGTTAATTTTTCAATTTTTCCTACTCACTACTACTAAACTGTTTCTTATTTTCATTCTTTGTCGTATATACTAATTTACATTTCTTAAGTGATTCAGCCCAATGGGCTCTTCAGCTTTGTTTAAGTGTTTAATGTGTTTAGTGTGTTTTATGTTTTAATTTAATTTTCAGATCAGCCTTTGGGGCATTGTACTTTACTTGCCCATGTTCAAATCAAACGTATTACTATTTTGAAGGTGTATAGAGATAAATATGATCTGATCATGAGTAAACCGAGTCGATTGAATTGAATAATTAGTTGGTGCCGAACTAGTGGTCCACCCTATATAGATTCAAGATAGCTTTTCGATCTAATAAGTCCCCGCAAAATAATTTAATAGATGACATGCACTTTTTTTTTCAACACACATAACACACATACCACGTACCACACATATTTAAATATCATCAAAATTGCACCAATACAAAAGCAGTGTTCCCTTCTCCGGTTCTTCGTTTTCGTTTTAATACATAGCAATGCCATTTTCTGTGTTCTACTGGAGGGGTTGCGCTTGGAACGCTTCCCACCGCCCTAGAACATCAACCTAAAAAGCGTCTGCCATGCACACCCAAAAACGCGTTGTGTGTGTGTGTGTGTTTTTTTTTCTTTTTTTTTACAAGGTACAGGGAAATCCTCATGGGCTAACCCAACACAGAGGCGTGCACTTGGTCATCGTGCACCATTGTCAGTGTGTGGTCAGGGTGGACCTTGAGAAAAGGCCGACTGCTGATCCCACTAAAACCCATTTCTAGGGTTTTTTTTTCATTAGGGCGAATCTACAATTGAGAGATTCTCTCCGGGCTCGCTCTCTTTCATTCATTACAGCGCCATGATAAAACTTTCGAGGGATTCTTTAGTATGAAAAACGTAAAGGTGATTGGTTTATGAATGAAAGAGAGCGAGCCCGGAGAGAATCTCTCAATTGTAGATTCGCCCTAATGAAAAAAAAAAAAAAACCCTAGATTTCCTTGTTGCACCAACAGACCAGCCCCGGGACTGTCCAATGCATTGGTGTCCCTACAAAAAAAAAAACAGCTTTTTGCTCTTACTTTTTTATTTCTAATTTGCCAACAAAGTTGTCACCAGACGGTTTTTAGAACTTGAAAAGATGTTACATTTGACCTGTAAATCTTGCCGATATCTCTTACCGTTCGCGAGTTTTTTACGATTTTCTCATAAAATTACGCCCTTTTCAAATGTGTTTTACTCAATTTAAAAGCAAAATAACCTATCTTCAGTTTTCAAATATAATATGGAATAATATAATACCTTCCAAATGCAGTTAAGAGATATTTTTACTGTCTGCCCCAATCAGAGAAATCAACAATTGAAAAGTCCTTTATACACCGTGTCCAATATATTCTCATACAAAATAAAATTCTATTTATTTCAATTCAATAATCCAGATTTTATTGATAAAGGGCGATACGGTCAAAATTTGGTCAATATCAACTTGACGTATTTCTTTCAATTTTGCATTTAAAAAACCTGAACACCCCTCATTTTGAAGGTGTGTGTGTGTAGAATGTTGCTCCTATTTTGATTTTGGAATTCACTCTCCAGTTGTCAAAATGCCGTCCAAGCAAGAAGAGCAGCGTATCAAAATTTTGCTCGCGCATCGCGAAAATCCGAGCTACTCGCACGCAAAGTTGGCAAAATCGCTAAAAGTTGCCAAATCAACCGTTACAAATGTAATTAAAGTGTTTGGGGAACGTTTGTCGACAGCCAGGAAGTCTGGATCGGGGGGAAATCGAAAACCGGAAGCCGCTGAGACGACAAAGAGAGTTGCCGGTAGTTTCAAGCGAAACCCTAACCTATCTCTCCGAGATGCCGCAAATAAGCTGGGTGTATCGTCTACAACCGTGCATCGAGCCAAAAAACGAGCCGGACTATCGACTTACAAGAAGGTAGTGACTCCAAATCGCGATGATAAACAAAATACGACGGTCAAAGCGCGATCCCGGAGGCTGTACACGACGATGCTGACGAAGTTTGACTGCGTGGTAATGGACGACGAAACCTACGTCAAAGCCGACTACAAGCAGCTTCCGGGACAGGTGTTTTATACGGCAAAAGGAAGGGGAAAGGTAGCAGATATTTTCAAGCACACGAAACTGTCAAAGTTCGCAAAGAAATATCTGGTTTGGCAAGCCATCTGTACCTGTGGCTTGAAAAGCAGCATTTTCATAGCTTCCGGGACTGTCAACCAAGAAATTTACGTGAAAGAGTGTTTGAATAAACGTCTGCTGCCTTTCCTGAAGAAACACGGTTGTTCCGTACTGTTTTGGCCGGTAAAAAGGCCATGGAGTGGTACGCCGCCAACAACGTGCAGGTGGTTCCCAAGGACAAGAACCCTCCCAACACGCCAGAGCTCCGCCCAATTGAGAAATACTGGGCTATTGTCAAGCGGAACCTAAAGAAGACCAAAAAAACTGCTAAGGACGAGCAGCAGTTCAAGGCAAACTGGCTTTCTGCGGCGAAGAAGGTGGACAAGGTGGCTGTACAAAATCTGATGGCAGGGGTCAAGCGTAAGGCCCGGCAATTCGGATTTGGAAAAGCGGAAGCCTAACTGAATATTTTTCCTGAATTTTATACTAATTGAACTTGAAAAAGAAATTTAATTTGATTTTTTAAATAAACGATTTCACCGATTTACACGCGTTTTCCCTTGACCAAATTTTGACCGTATCACCCTTTAACTTTACCCATTTTCTTGAAAAATAATACTGATCAACTACAGCATATGTTTTTAGAATAACACCGCCTTTAACCTTCTTGACCAGCTCCAGACGTTTTTCGAAACCGTCACAGGCGGCACGCACGACTTCCATCGGCATTTCGTCCCAAATTCGTTTAATTACGGTTTTAAATTGGTTCATATTAGACGCCCTGTGGTCATTTATCTTCGCCAGCATGTATGACCATACGAAATAATCCAATGGATTCGGATCCGGTGAACTGGGAGGCCATTCATTCTTGTCCAAAAAGTCGGTCAAATTTTCTCGGCACCAGCCCTGAACGAGATTTGCAGTATGCGATGGCGCTCCTTCCTGCTGAAACACATAGTGATCATCTCCAAACACCTCTTGTACATATGGCTTGACAACTTTCTCCAAAACTTCCGTTTTATAATATACGGCATTAACTTTAACGCCTTTTTCGATGAAAACCAGTGGTAATTTGCTTCGCTTGCAAATTCCTCCCCAAACCATCACTGACGCAGCACTTTGGAACCTTGGAATATTCCTATCACTCTCTGGAACAGATCTCGAAGAGAGAGCCCACAATCTGTCGTTCTGGACATTGTGGGATTGTTGCAAGACGAATAACTTTTCGTCGGAAAAGATAAATTCTTCCTCACCGTGCCGCGACAAAAGCAGACTTGCTCTTTCGAGTCGTTTCTGCTTGGAAGGTCCCGAAACTCCGTGAACCTTACGATTCTTGAAAGCTTGGAATCCGAGGTCATTTTGCACTATATTGTGCAGTGACGATCTCGAAACATTCAGATCTGCGGCCATTTCATGTACAGAGCGCTGTGATTTTCGTCTAATCCGTTCCCTGACCACTTTAGCAACTCGTGCAGTCCGCACCGTGCGAGTACGACCGGATCTCTTCCGGTCATCCAACGAGCAGGTGTCACGGTACCTTCAGATGGTTCGGTACACAAAATCCCGCTTTACTCCGAGGTTTTTCAAATTTTTGAAAATAGCGCCCGGGTGCTCACCTTTCAAAAACTTTTTTATCACCACAACACGAAACACCTTCATCGCTGGTAAAAGATAAACATCAATGGGAACACAGCTTTGCTGAAAAATTTGAAATAAAAAGGTTAGAGCCAAATAACTGATTTTATAGGGACACCCTAAGCTACGTAGAAAAAATTGTTTCTATTCAGTCATTTCAAACGGTACAGAAAAATTTTATTACCAAAGTTGCTTAAAATTTGTTTATCTACAACTTTTCTGAAGAATATATGCATTTATTTCTACAAATGAAAAAGTTTGATTTCCGATTTCTCTGAAAACAGGAACTACCCTAGTTTTCATTCATACCAGAAGAAGGGTTTTATCATTAGAAACAACTTTGAAGGAAACAGTTTTGCTCCAAAACTTCAAACTTAGGCTGAAAATGTATTTTTCCAGCTAAATTCGCATTCTGGACCACTGTGCAATGGAGTAGTTCCAGAGTGTGGATCTACCATACACCGATGGACAGTTTCCCGTCGTTGGAACATCCCCCGAGACTGACAAACCGCTATTCCACTCATCCACTCGCTACTTGATTCTGCCGCCATTTTAACTCTAGAGCCGACATTATTTTGCGAAAAGGCTCCGTTAATCGCATTCCGCATACTTTCATCACGACACATTCAATAGACGACGTTAACTGGGCTGAAAACTGCGCCAGGCAAGCATCTCGCTTAGCAATGATCCGAATCGTGAGCAGACAAAGATCACGTGCTCTGGTGTCTTTTGGACTTCTGCGCACTCCGAACAAAAGGGTGACGCTGCGTGTCCAGATCGATGCAAATATTGCCTGGAACAACCATGGCCAGACAGAAACTGCGTAAGGTAGAAGTTTACCTCTCCGTGCTTCCTTTTTATCCAGATCGACAAATCCGGTATGAGCCTTTGCGCCCATTGATCGTTTTCCCCCGTGTCCCTTTCTCGTTGCCATTTATTCATCGACTCCGCTCTCACCAGCTTTCGAACTCATCTGATATTTCTCCGCTGGTAACATTCACTGTCCTCCGCGAGCGTAATCAAAATTTAATATCTAATCTAAAAATCTAAAAATCTAAAAATCTAAAAATCTAAAAATCTAAAAATCTAAAAATTTAAAAATCTAAAAACTTAAAAATAAATTGCTTTAAAATTCATATTTTTAGGAGCTTAACGATAAAAAATTAAATCAATTATAAAAAAGTTTAATTAAGAGCAGTGAAATAGACCGAACTATCAATATTTCTACAACATTACTTCAATTACGTATAAAAAAGAATCTACTGTGCACTGATTTAGCGGTTAATTCAGTGATCAGCCAATTTATTTGATTCGAGATTTGTCACGAACAAATAAAAACAATGTTTTCCCGACTAGGGTTTTATTCGGCATATGTATTGCCAATAAGGTATTTCGGCGATATTAGCAGCGGCTCGATAGTCCTGAAGAAAATGAATATATATGTTGGCTCAGGAAGTACTAGCACACCGGTCCCAAGCTTAATGATTCACCGCTAATAACGTAACTCGCACAAACACACCCTCAAATATTCTATCAAAATAACATAGCGAATCAAAACAAAGCCAAAGATGCTTGTACCGAAAGGTACTCAAAAGCGCAAGAGTATATAGCAAGGGACAAGGTGTAATTCGGAACTAGGGGTTCGACAACGGTAACCCAATTTCAAATCGTTAGTTTCGTATTGGTTGTTGATATAAGTGTCGATATATATTAAATTTAATAAACACCCCTTATTCATACAGTCTTGACTATTCAATGGAAAAATCTGGTATGTAAAATCACTGTTAATTTACACTGATCGTTAAGATGGTTTTTGAACTTTTTTTGACGTAGACTACGTCTTACGTCAAGGGTAGGGTGTCAATTGAAAATCTAAAAATCAGCGATCGCCACGAAATATCGTTACAAATCTAAACGCTAATTACTTAATAAATGCTCAAAATAATCAATCAATTGGAAATTTTCCCGCGTAACAATTCAACTATCAAACATTATCCGTTAACAATTTCAAGCTATTAAAAATAACCAAAATATGAGCTGATGTCTTATAATGCCGATTTTTCAGAGTAAATTTACACAATGCGCTCAATTTTACTATCACAGATTTCAAATGTAAGCAAGGGAGGTCTCATATGCAGCAGTGAACGATATAAAACGGGTACACCTTCGTAAATTTTCTCATTCGTGTTGCAGTACTGGAGCTGTGCGGAGCATCGAGCCAGTATGGATTGGCAGCTGGCGCCGGGCGATAGCATGTACCCTGGAGGGTGCACTAGCTTCATTCAGCGGAGCGGCAAGACGCCAATTAGGATTTGGCTGCTGGCTGTGGCAAGCACCATAGAAAGTGCACTGGCCACCTACCAATTGGTCAGGTAGCTGATTGCACTGCAGTCTGTTGTTACCAAGCCGTTGGCTAGGCAACCGTTGCTAGGCAGCCATACATTATGCTGTGGTGTGCTAGGCAGTCGGTTGCTTGGGCAAATAATGTCTTTGTAGCCAGCCGGTGGGTGCAACCACGAGGAGCGAAATAAGGTGCTTGTGTGTGTGTGTGTGATATTTGGTAGACATCTTTTGGTAAGGCGCAGAGAGGGTTTTAATTCAAATGCGGACTCTTAAAGCTTTACCATTTATCGATAGATATTCGAAATTACGCGATATGGATAATGGTCTCCAGCTGGTCGATCATATCAACACAATCACTACAGGCAGCACAATTGTTGCCCTTTAATCATACTAACATTGATACCAAACGTTCCTTTCCACGGCTGTCAAATAATTTCGAAGAAGCGAATCACAGCATGTTCTAACATACTTCCTCACTTATTTGTGCTAACCCAACGTCCCATTAGAACAGTACACTACGAAACTAATCAAACGGGTTAACGTAGTCTACGTCAACCAGTCGTGTGTTTAACACAACCCCACTGATTTTTATTTTATTCCTTGATTATCGAGATTTTTATCCCTGGGCTGGTTCATCTCCCGTCGTAGTCACACAAATACCTTTTTGGGTATTTTCGTAACTTGTCCGGGGGTGAGATTCAAACTCGTGACTTTGGCGTAGTGGCGATGTTCACCACTACGCCGGAGACGCTCCAAGGTTTTTGAACTTTTTCACGCCTGAAAAAATGCAATCAAGTTGTGGAAATAAACTGTTTTTGTTTTAGACCCCGTTCAGACCACGAACTATATTACTTGATATAACGAATCTTGATATGAGACGTCAGATTCATTATTTCCAGTGAAAACTAGATGTACGAACATTGATATCAAGCTTCTTTATATCAAGTGATTTAGCTCGTTGTCTGGACGGCACATTACATTTCCTATTATATTTGTCAAAATTTGTTCAGCAAATTATTTACTGGTTCGTTAAACATGAAGACAGTATGAAAATTTGCAGGGACGTATGCCCCACCATATTTGATATATTACTTAAGCATAGATAGATAGTCGTGTTTTATTCGCCAGTATTAACTAAAATTTTAGGTTTATTTCTCAATTAATGGTAGTCTCATACCTCAAAATGTTTTTTCGCTGCATTTTAATCTCAGTGCATTTTAAATCTGGCCAGATTTTTTATTTTCCGTGTAGAAACTCCGTCAATCTCACCCCTTTAAAATAACATGAGAACAAAATCGTTGGACAAGATTCCCGAGGGGGTTACTAGCCATTTTTAATTTCAAGACAATCGGAGTTTTGAATAAGAAAAAAAGTATAAATAGCCATGCTACCTGACGTTACCTTGTTTACCTAAGAAATTCTTAGAAAAATTCATCAATTTCATTATAAATAAAACTTATTTGCCGAATGTTATCGATTGCAGGATCGTTCTCAATATCTCGATCCCTGTCTTCGTGCAAATTAAAACCAGCCTTTTGTTTTGCTTCGATTAGACATGCATTACAAAGCACTTTGTCAGGAAGCAGATGATGAGTAATACCATTTTTGACATGTGTTAGTGCAGTTATTTTTTTCCACACATCGCTGGTTCGATTACCATTATTTGTGGTATCAATATGTCCTTCTTCAGCATTTCAAGCATATTGCTTTCACAATTAGCTTATTGCTTGCTCTCAACATAGTTTTCTTAATGCACTTCCACAGTTAGTAATTACACAGAACATTTATTTTCGTAAATTAGCTTTCACTCGTTTCGTAAACATGGATTTTGTACATAGAACAAATGTCTCGTAAACTGTATGAAACATTCATATTGCTTGTCATCTAACAAAATGCTATCATTACACCTTTTTTGTTCACTGCACAAAATGAATTTCGTGAAGACCAGCCAATCGCTGCTTCTCTTCGATCGTACTAAAGGGTGTCCACGATGAAATTGCCACACTATGAAATTGCTCTAACTTTTTAACCGTTGGGTAGAATTTAATGAAAATTTGGGTGGATTTAGTTCATAGTGCATTATTTACATCCTGCAAGTTTTAAAGTCCTGTGATCAAAACTCGCGGAAATGGAGTCGAAAGAACAGCTCGTGCGTGATAAAATCTTGCGCATTCATCACGAGAACAAGGATCTCTCGCATCGTTCCATCGCTAAAACGTTGGGAATTGCGAATTCCACGGTGTCGCGAGTGATTAAGCGGTTCGAGGAACGGTTGACCACCGATCGGAAGCCCAGAAGTGAAGGAAAAAGTATTCCGTACAACACCAAAAACCACAACCGCGTAGTTGGGGCCTTCAACCGAAATCCAAACGCCTCCGTTCGGGATGTGGCTAAGAAGCTGCACCTAAGCCGAAGTTTTGTCCAGAAGGCCAAAACTAAGGCTGGGCTTCGAACGTTCAAGGTACAAAAGGCCCCTAATCGCGACGAGAAGCAGAACAAGTCCGCCAAAACCCGTGCCAGGAAGTTGTACCTCAACATGCTGACGAAAGTTGTATGCTGCATCATGGACGACGAAACATATGTGAAGGCCGACTTCAAACAGATCCCCGGCAACCTGTTTTTCACGGCCAAGGATAAGTTCAGCGTTCCGGAGCATGTCCGCACTCAGAAGATGTCCAAATTTGCGAAGAAATTCCTGGTTTGACAAGCCACCTGCACGTGAAGCGGAGTGCACCTTTCGTGACCCAGGACACGATGAACGGACAGGTGTACATAAAAGATTGCCTCCAAAAGCGGCTGCTTCCTCTCCTGAAGGCCCACAACGTCCCAACAATCTTCTGGCCGGATTTGGCCTCATGCCACTACTCCAAGGACGTGCTGAAGTGGTATGCGGACAATAAGGTCAATTTCGTGCCGAAAATGTTCAACCCTCCCAACACTCCGGAGCTCCGCCCCATCGAGAAGTACTGGGCGATTATGAAGCAGCACCTTCTTAAACGACCTAAGGTAGTGAAGACAGTCGAGGAACTGAAGAAAGTATGGGTTTACATGCAAAAAACGGTTGATTCACAGGTTGTGCAGAATCTTATGGCCGGGGTTAAGGCCAAGGTGCGGGCATTTGCGTATGGACTGTAAATAAAATACGAGTAAAATGGTAAAATGAAGTTTAATAAATATTTCTCAATCCCTGAAAATTTGATGGCAATCGGATGAAAACTCGAATTTTTCGAATCAATTTTGTGTGTGGCAATTTCATCGTGGACAACCTTTAATAAATGTTTGTGTTCCTGTTGGGATGGGCGGGAATCATTAATTTATCCCAAAATAGAAATGAAAGCGCTGTCGAGAGTTAGAACCTCATGCACATTAATCAAGTAACTTCTCACGGGTCAACATGGTTTAGTGTGATCAACCACGGACTCAATAACAGCCCTTCCTAAAAGTATAAGATCGAACTCCGAGATCGAATGTCAGAAACATTAAAAAATAAAACGCTGAACAACTCCTCGTTGGTAACAAATTACTCGTAGCTCTTTGTATTGTTTTCGTACAATGAACGAATGTTCTTTCTGTGTGGGCTTCAAATGGTGAGTTGACAACTTCGATAGGGGGGGCGGCCCCCCCCTCGTCCTCACAAGTTCCTCCCTCTCACCTCCACGCGTCTTATGATCACAAAAGACTGCCAGCTGAAACATGGAGACGCTGGTTGGCGTAGCCTGGGCAATGTTGTCAATCTGACAATAGCGAAGTGAGGGGGTGCGACTGAAGATCGTGTACCTCTAAATCATATTGTATATTTTCGATTCTCATTTTATTAATAATTTTAGCACGCTTTGGAATCATCTTTGCATTCCAAAACCATGTAAGAGCCTGGAACAACATGACAGGCATGAAAGGCTCAATTTGTTTTTCAGCATTTCAGCGAGTTAAGTTCTCCCGGACGTGATAGACTTTTTAAAAAAGAACTTTACTCGTTCGCGGTCAAACCAATTATATTTATTTCTTATAGATTAAACCCTAACTACAGTTCAAGCTGCTGACTACGCAATCCTCGCGATGGGGCCATCGTCCAAATTCCGTTCGTCGCCGCCGTCGATGAAAATGCCAAGTGTAGCAAGATTGTTGCTACCCATTTTTTTACGTCCTCGTTGCCGTTCCAAGGTGCAACGCCAGGTCAGCATTGCAGCTGTGTAGCTTGGTTGCTAACTAGCGTAACATTTAATTTAAAATTGCACTTCTGAACTACTTCAACTACTATATTCTTTAAAGACTGACATGTGCTTATAAACAATGTAAGATTATATTTTAATATTGTGTTTAGTGGCATTATGGTTAGATAAGCCATTAATTTAAGGAATCATCAAACCGGACTCTTCGATCACTCCAATTGCTATGTTTGAAATGTTACAAGAAAAGTATAAAAAAAAAAAATATTTCTAATTTTTTAATAAATTATTTCTTTTTTTAAATTTTATCTGTGATATTTGGAATGATCTATTTCAGCTTTTCCAGGACTAGTAGGATATTAATACATATGTAATTTTTATTTATTTTTCAGTAACAATCCATTCAAGTTTGAAATTTGAATATATTAGCATTTTTGTCTATAATGATGTCTTAATTTTTTGTGTTCAAAATATACTAAATATTAAATAACATATAACGGGGAAAGGGAGGGACCATCAGGGCATACAAGTAAAACGATTTGAATAGGGAGCATGGGACTGCCTCCTCCCTATTGTTAACATTTCGCGGAACGAGGGCGGGCTCTTCGACCCCATCTATTGAGTTTATTCTGTCAATCGAGGGCTCGATTCTAGTACTGTCTGTGTGACATAGCTTTCGGAAGGAGATGCTTTTCCCTGCTTACGGGCCCGCCCAAACGTTTTTGGCCCTTCATACAAGAGCTTGATGATCACAAACAATAATAGAATCCTGATCAAATCGTTTTTCAGATTATTCCATTGCTATGGAAAGTTACCTTGCTTAAATAGATGGTAGTATTACATCATCATCATCATCAATGAACGAATGTTCTTTCTGTGTTAACAAATGTTTCGTGCTTTTGACAGTTGCGCATGTGGCATTAAATACGAAGGTAGCCTCTTTGAAAGTACAAATAAGTTTCGTTGCAGAAAACAACGAATAGATTTGTTAGTCCTACCTTCGATATCGTAATATAAACGAAAATTAATTTTCAGTTGAAGAGCTTTCGATGCCAAGTACCATTTTTGCATTAGTATGATTGTGTGGCTACAGGGTGCGGCATAAAATAATGCGAAAATGTTCAAACTTGAGTATTGGATTAATTCGTGTAGCTAGTGACTAATTTCTGTCGAAAGTGTATTTTTTTTATGTTTATTTTTAAGTGCTGCATAGAAACATTCTATTTGTTTTATTGCAAATTCGTCAAAATGTTCGCGAAAGAAGTGATCACCAGTTTGTTGCTCGGCCAGAAGAAGCCGAAAGAGATTGCCAAGGTGGTAGGGTGCCATTTGGCAACAGTTTACCGCATAAAAAAGTCCCTACAGGATACCGGTTTTCAACATAATTTGAAAGAAAGTTTGTGGATAGCTTATTTTCGATACACTCCTTAATAATATCGCTGTATCAGTAGAGGTCCAAAATTAAACGTCGATATTCTTAAGTTTTTTTTAAATAAAATTTCGACATAGAGGACCACTCTAATGGAAAATAATTGAGCCACTCTAAAGGTGCCGCCACACGGCACTTGAAATCTATGTTATAGTTCACTTTAATATAGCCGATACATATATCTACACTGAGTAGCAAAAAAAATAGCCGAACAAAATTTTGGTTCCATAAACCGTCATTTTCAACCTTCTGTAACTTTGTCAATTATCAATATCTTTGACTGAATTTTTGAAAGAACTATAAATAATGTATTGAACTTATGTGACCAAAATTTCATGTTTATAAGATTTATAAACTTGAAGTTTGGATAACATATGTCAAAAAAGTCGTTTTTGGACATACCAATTTCAAAAATACGTACTTTTGTGAAAAATTTAGGTAGCATAATAAAAATTTCAGCACAATCTAAAAAAGTACAGGGAATAGATTGTACGCACGCCGAACGTGATCAAATCGGTCCGTGCAAAAATTGCTCGCAACCCGGTGCGTTCCATAAGAAAACTTGCAAAGGAAGCCAATATTTCGGAGAAATTCATGCGGAGAATCATCAAAGAAGACCTGCATGCATCTTCCAGAGTCAGAGTGAAACGCCACTTGATTACGGACCGGGTCAAGGAACTATGAGTGACTCGTTCCATGAGATTGCTTTCCTTGTTGAAGAAGGAAAAAATGATAATCCTGCTATTCGACGAAAAGCTTTTCAGTATCGATGCACGGGCCGGTTCATTTCACCGCAGAAAATGGAGAACGTTCCGGAAAAAGTGAAATTCAAATTTCAAACCAAACATCCGGCTGGCGTCATGATGTTTGGCTTGGTGGCGTCCAACGGTTTGAAAATGCCGCCTGTTTTCATTGATGCTGGAGTTTAAATCAATATCAATGCTTCCCTGGGTGAAGGCCAACTTCTCCGAGGACCAAAACGTTGTCCTACAGCAGGATGGAGCGCCGTGTCACACGTCCAATCGAACCCAACAATGGTTGAACGATAACATGAAGTTTTGGCCGAAGGATTTGTGGCCCCCTAGCAGTCCAGATCTTAATCCGTTGGATTATTCGATTTGGGCATATGTTGAAGCACGAGCCTGCAAAACATCACACCCTAGTGTGAAAACCCTGAAGTCAACCATAACACGCACATGGCAGTCAATGTCGGAGGACTACGTCCGAAAGGCATGCTCTGGCTTCCGGCGTCGGCTCGACGATGTTATTAATAAAAATAGAGGACACATTGAATAAATTTGTTTAAAAGGACTTTCTAAAGATAACTGCACTCGAAAATGTTGATATTATTGCTTCAATTAGTTGAAAATGGGATTTGAAAGTAATAGAACAAATTTTCGAATTATTTTCTGCCGCACCCTGTACTATAATCATACGCTATGCCCAGGGAGTCGAGAAATTTTCCTTTACGAAAAATTCCTAGACCAGGCCAGGAATCGAACCCAGCCACCTCCAGCATGGTGTTGCTTTGTAGCTGCGCCTTTACCGACTGAGCTAAGGGAGGTATCAATATGTACAATCGCGATGGAAATTTTCTCGAAATTTTAGGCGGACATTTTAATATTTTTAAATTCAAACTCACTCGCGAAATTGCTGAAAGTCGAAACATGAAAATGTACACTGCAGCTGCTAGAACTCAAGGACAAAGCTGATCACCGTCTCACACGCACCCCTCTGGATGGCACATCGCATCGAGATGTCATCATTTGTAATTAAAGCAGATTTCTAAAGGGCTAATGAACATAACTGAAGGGATGAATACTCGGAAATTTCATCGGCGCGCCCCAAATTGCCCGGCGGCGCAGCCAAGGAAATGTAGCGGCGCGCCGGTCGAAAATAGTGGCGGCGCTGGCGCACAGATCTTGTGTGTGTGTGTGTGTGTGTGTGTGTGTGTGTGTGTGTGTGTGTGTGTGTGTGTGTGTGTGTGTGTGTGTGTGTGTGTGTGTGTGTGTGTGTGTGTGTGTTTGAGAGAGAGAGATGCGTGTTTGTGTGTGGGTGGTTTGTGCTTTTTTTTATCGAAAAGTTCCATTCAAATACACTGACGGACAATACAATAAGACCAAAGCCTGATTTTCATACAAAATGGTCATGTCAGGGGGCTTGCCTTCCATTTTCTCGAGAACTAATTGATCTGAAATTTCGGCTGTGGTCCAGAAGTAGCCTAAATTCTGATCTGCATTAAATCCATCATATTTCATTCACCACTTTAAAAGCTACAGACACCGCATACGACAAAACAATAAGACCACTTTTTGATTTCTATAAAGAATGCTTGAATTTGAGGATCTGAATTTTGATTTTTGATGCACGGGTCATTTTAATATCAGTATACTGTGGATTGTAATTCACACTCATCAACATGGTCCAAACTATGGATATCAAAAGGAGCTCTTATTGTTTTGCCGTAGGTGGTGTTTGTAGTTTCTGAAGTGGTGAATGAAAAATTATGAATCCATTAAAGATGAAAATTCAGGTTATTTCTAGGCTATTGCCAAAATTTCAGTTCAATTATTTCACGGGAAAGTGAAAGATAAGCCTCCAAACACGACCATTTTGTATGAAAATCGGTCTTATTGTATTGTCCGTCACTGTACTTATATTACTACTTGAATTACTACATAACTGAAACTTTTTGTTTTGTAGTGTCTAAAATTCCCATTTCTATTTCCCTATCCATTAAATTGTTATTCCAATTTACCGCAAGATGACCGCGAGTGATTGATTTTATCCATTTAGCTTATTTGCGATTTAAGTTCTGCATTTTTTTTAACCTACATCAATATTTAAAACGCATCAAATTGATTCCACGGAGCCTGAATGAATAAAAAATTTGCAAAAATAAATGAAATTTTTATAATTTAAAATACTTAATAATTATGAATAGTTAACCAAATTTATTTGAAATGGATTGCTTTACTTTTTTTTAAATCAAAAATTATTTAAGAAAATAATGATCTAAGGACTTTTAAAAATAAGCATTCATTCTTAATTAATGAGTTTAATTATTTAATTTAAAAAAAAAATCTGATGACATCATTTATTTGGATCACATTGATAAGGCCTGTACACGAAACAAATGCACCATTTTTATCCGAATGTAACTTTTCATGAGTAAAAATTGATGAAAATCTGGGTATAACTAGTTTGGAGTGAATTGTTTACATGTGCAAAACAATCATAACAATCGGTTCAGTGGTTATTGAGATGTCATCGAAACAAGAAGAAAATCGCCGGAGAATTTTGCGCGCCGTCATGGCAAATCCGACTGCGACCATGAGATAGATCGGAAGACAACTGGGAATCACCCATAAAACTGTGCCTCGGGTGGTAAAATCGTTTAAGGAGTCCCAGACGAGCGAGCGGCGGTCTGGAAGTGGAAGAAAATCGAAGACAGCTGACCCTGTGAAGGCCCGAAAGGTGTTGGATTATTTCAAGTGTAATCCGAACCTTTCGATTCGCGATGCGGCTCTGAAGGCAAAGTGTTCCGCCTGGTTCGTTCGGCAAACCATGAAACGAGCTGGGCTTCATGTATTCAAGGTCCGCAAGGCACCGAACCGGCGTGATCAACAAAACATGGCGGCCAAATCCCGCGGAAGGAAGCTGTATCGAGAGTGTTTAACGAAACCGATGTGTGTGGTTATGGATGACGAAACCTACATCAAGACAGACGCAAAGCAGATACCGGGGCTGGAGTTCTACGTTGCCAAATCACGGTTTGATGTTCCGGAAGACATAAGGAAGAAGAAAGTGGACAAATTCGTCAAAAAATACTTGCGCTGGCAGGCCATATGCCAATGCGGTAAATTGAGTAAACTGTACATCACAACGGGTACCATCAACAGCGACATTTACCGCACCGAGTGCCTCCAGAAGCGTCTGTTGCCCTTCCTGCGGTCCCACGGAGGCGAGACATTATTTTGGCCGGACCTGGCATCATGCCATTAACGTTGTTTTTGTGCCAAAAAACGGCCAACCCCCCAAATTCAGCAGAGATTCATCCGGTGGAAATATTATGGGCCATAATGAAGGCCAAAGTTCAAAAATCGTCCAAGGTGTTTAAGAACGAGCTGGAGTTGAAGAAAGAATGGATGAAAGTGACCAAAAAGGTCGGCTCCATCATTGCACAAAATGTAATTAGGGGAAAGGTGCGTGCTTTCAGCGATGGAAAAGAAATTGAATAAAGTAATTATGCCGAAACATAATTCATATGTATTAGTTCCGTTCCTGATAGTTTCAAGAAAATCCAACATGAAATAAATTTTTGGCGAACACTTTTATCTGGTGCTTTTTTTTCGAGTACAGGCCTTAATTAAGCAACTGTAATTAGTTTAAGATGACAAATAATGCACAATTAAATGAATAAAAAATCCATCTTGCATTGAGCTAACAGCAAATTTGTTTTATTCCAAATTTAATCTGTCAGATTTTATCGTGAACAAGCCTTATTAGATTTGAGCAAACACGGGGAAGATATGACCTCCCTTCGCTTCAATGATGGCCTGCAATCTTTGCGGGGTGTTTTTGACTAGCTTCTTAAGGTGCTGTGGATCCAACTCATTCCAGACCTGCTCCAGTGTCGCAAAATATGTTTGCTTGTTTATTACGTTGGTGTTTTCGACTCTATTGTCGCGAATGGTCCAGAGATTTTCAATTGGGCTTAAATCAGGGCACTGGGGAGGCCATTCCAAGAAATTAATCCTACCGGCACGGAAAAATGCTTGCGTTTTCTTAACCGTGTGCTTTGGGTCGTTGTCTTGCTGGAAAATGTAATTATAGTATCTTGCAGACCCATTTTCGGCACAGATTCTTCCGTAATCTCGTTCAGAATATCTATATACCCATCTTTCGTCATAATACCGTATCTGTTCTTCGTTTTTATGTTTTCGTTTTATTTGATAGCAACGCGATAGTATTTTCTTCGTTCTGCTGGCGACGCTAGAAAAAGTGGTTGCCCTCGGATTTCTTCATCGCTTTCAAGAATGATGGGCGTAGACATTCAAAAAATGCGCTCAGAAAGGCTTTTCGTTGTAGCTTATGAGTTAACGCATCGAAATAAACTCAGTAGTTATTTATGCATGGTAGATCCATTGATATTATGGATGCTTTCTCCTCGATTGAAGGGAAATTTGCGATAACGACAAAGTAGTGCTCTACCTCATAACCTGATAAAATTACGACAAGCTCATGGTCCAAAACACACTCTTAAATAGAGCACCTTGACAGATTGACACATGCCTCCACAGCCTTGTTTCTCGAACCGATCTCAACCCCGTTTCGACTTGACACCACTTGGAACACGATGCGATGATCTCACCGTGGTCGGCTCGGATCAAAGGACCTGCAGCAGAGTCCGAGAGCCAGCCTCCTCCTACGATCCCTTTTCGATGCGAACCAGAATAAAAGGGCGAGAACAAAGCAAATTACCCACGGGGACGCTCGTAAAAATCGCCATCGAAATTTTATTAAATCCCTCCACCCGAACGACGATAAACTTGTGAGACGAATTTATCAACGCGCACGGTTCGTTGTTCTCGTAGTCGACGTCATTCTTTTCCCTCACATATTACGCGTCCCATACGGTGGGTTTGGGAGAAGGGAAGGGACACCACCCGTGAGCTATGCGTGCTCAGGACCATAAATAATGAGCAACGAAAGACAACAACGCCGAAAATCGCCAGCGGATTGTCACGATCAACCCCCCGGATCAGTGCGAGACCAACAAATTGGCCGAGACGTGGCGAGCTGCGACAAAAATGCGACTGTGTTGTGAGTTAGTCTGCCAAGCAGCAATGATTGCCGATTGTCCCTGAAGGCTGATGGCGGGAGTGAGTTAAGAATGTGACCAAGTCTCACGTCGCGTCGTCTTCCATAAATATGGAGCGGGTGTGGGTTGTCCCGTTCTTTCCCTGGCACGGAGGACGACAAAATGCGTCATCGGGTGGAGGAATCTGGTGATCCTTGCGGGCACGAATGCGGTCGATTGTTGGCATTGGAATTATGATAATTAGGGTCCCAGTTGGATGGCGGCGTGGTTGCCAACGGAATGCGTTTGGCGATTGGAATGTGATAAGGCACGAGGTATTTGAATAGCCCTCAGAAATTCCAACTAAAAAAAAGGCATCTCGCACGCCTTGAGAATGTCCCCTTTGTTCTCGCACAATGAAGATGTTGTCAAACTGCTTTCCTTCGGAAGAAAGACGCACATCTTCTCCTCAAAGGTAAATATTGCCAACCGACACAAAGGAGGCCATGCTAATTTCTCCAATGAGCAAATCCTATTTTCCTCAACAGAGACACAAAAGGCACCCGGGCGGCAGCTTTTCCTCGCTTGTGTGACCTCAAATCAATAATCACTTAAGACCCACTTGAACCGGCCAATTTATCATCACTGCCGGCAGGAACAATGGCAGCAGCCAATTCTTTACCGAAAGGATCAAAAATTAATTTTCCGGACTTTCGCTTCTATCCCGGCAGCCACCGACGAGGACACAAAGGATGCTATTCTAATGAGATTTAGGGCTGAAAGGAGCCACTTTTGTGCTGATGGCGCTTTTGGCGGAATTGTCAGAAAGGATACGACGGATGATTGCCATGGTCGGAGAAAAGAATTGAGAAGGGACCGCAAAAAAAAAAAAAAAAAACAACGGGCAATGGAAATCGTTGCTTTTTTCGCAGCGCCATTGTTTCTCCTGCTCCGGTGACTGGATACAATGCAAGGAATAGATCTATGCAAAAACAGTAGAGACGAAAGAGAGAGAAAAAAAAAACAAAGAATGGTCGATGGATGAGCCATTTAAGGGTTCAAGTGGCAGATAGGATTCTCAGGAGTTGAGCGGAAAAAAAATTATCTGTAGCAGAACAAATCCTGATTCTTCTCATTCAAGTGAATGGCAGAATGGACCCGAAGGGCTATTTTTGAAATGCCAACTGAGAAGTAGGCTACCTACTTTGCAATTAGAAGCAAAGCATGCGAAATGAATGGGAGAGCTACTGTGGTGACTGAGATGGGTTGCGGATTTTTGATGCCAACAGGGGATCAATTGTCATTGCGGGATGATACGAGATATTATAACTTTAGATAAGAAATGAATTTTTAGCAGACTTTCAAAGTCAAAGCTCAAAGTTTAATTTCTATATAAATCCAGTTAATTTTTACGGAAAAGAAAGTCTGTGTCCACATTGATCCGGATACCTTCAAATCACTGCAACTTATGAAATATTGCATGTGACGAATTTCACGCCAACTCGTCTTCGTGATTGGCAGCACCCTCTCAGAATCCAATGAAACTTTGTGGGCGGGTAGACTATGTCTTTTCAAGCAACTATGCATACTTTGTTTTTTTCAAAATTTATCTAGACTACCATTTGACAAGGGCTTAAGTTTTTGGATCGATTTTTTTAAATCTACATAACTCAAAAATTAAAAGACTTACAAAAAAGTGATGTATAAGTGACTTTTAGAAAATTGTCCTAACTTTTATGAAAAAGAATTGTAAAAATTGTAAAATCGATTCTTACACGCTAAAAAAAATATTTTAAAATTTAAAGTCGATATGCAAAATATGGCTATCTTAGAATTGGACGAAATTTTTTTCTTAAAAAGGCAATATAATTGTCTAAAAGTTCGTTATCCATTGCAAGATGGGTACTTTTAAGGAAAAAAAAGTTTTTCTAACAACAAATTTTCCATGTCAACATAACTCAAAACGGAAAAGACTTGAAAAAAAGTGATGTATGGGTGACTTTAGGAAAATTGTCCTAACTTTTATGAAAAAAAATTATAAAAATTATAAATCGATTCTTACACGCTAAAATAAATATTTTAAAATTTAAAGTCGATTTGCAAAGTACGGCTATCTTAGAATTGGACGAAATTCTTTTAAATATAGGCGATATAATTGTCTAAAAGTTCGCTAAACATCGCGAGATGGGCACTGTTAAGGAAAAAAAAAAATTGTAACAATTTTTACCGTGTATCGCGCCAACTCGTCCTAATTTGGTTCAAAAACCTCACAGAAGCCAATTAAATTTAATTTTAATGACATTTTGGATTTTTAAGGTTCTATGATTGTTTGAAAAATCAAGGCTACTATTTGGAAAGGGCTTATTTTTAAATTATTAATAATTTTAAATCTTAGAAATAATACAATTAAATCAGGTGGTTGATCCTGTCCATCACCAAAACCTTGAAGTATATTACAAGAAGGACAATAAATTGGAAAACAAAAGCTTCAGCATAAAGAGTGTATCGAAAATAAGCTATCCACAAACTTTCTTTCAAATTATGTTGAAAACCGATATTTTATTCATACAAAAAATTGATCCTTTATTGTACGAGGTTAAACTTGAACATAATGAAGACCGGATGAAATTTAAGTTATTCCTTCACGAATTTTCGAACTTTGGATCGAATGTTCTTCATCAAGTTCCGGACAAGTGTTGCATCGCATTTTTTGGACGCTTGAGCCCAAATTTTTTTGAACTCCTGCATGTTCCCAGCTGCCTAACCAGTCTTCTTGAAGACCCTCTTCACGATTGCCCAGTAACGTTCGATGGGTCGAAGCTGAGGGCAATTTGGTGGATTGATATTTTTCTCAACGAAATCTATACCCTTTTCCGCAAGCCAATTGAGAGTGGTTTTGGCATAGTGAGCCGACGCTAAATCCGGCCAAAACAGTGGAGGTGTACTATGCTTCTTATATAAAGGCAACAATCTCTTCTGGAGACACTCAGATCGATAGATTTCCGCATTTATAGTTCCGGTAGTGTAAAAAATGGTTGACTTCAAACCACAGGAACATATTGCTTGCCATACCAGTACCTTTCGACCGAATTTCTCCACTTGAATCGACCTGTCCGCAGGAGGATGTCAGTCCTCCCCAACGACGGCAGTAAAGTATTGTGGACCTGGAAGGGTTTTTGAGTCCTCCTTTACATAGGTCTCATCGTCCATCAAAACGCATGCATCCGGACGCTGCAAAAGACGCGAATACAATTTCCGGGCCCTTGTTGCTGCTCGCTTCTTCTGTTCTGCACTTTGTTTCGAGATTTTCTGCTTCTTGTAGGTCTTCAGGTGGTTTCGCCTCTTGATACGCTGGATCATTCCGACACTCGTTCCTGCTTTTTTGGCCAAATCACGTATTGACATTGATTTGTTCTTCATGATTAGAGATACCACTTTCTGCTCCAGTTTCGGGTTGGAAGAACCGGGTTTTCTGCCTCTTCCTGGTAGCTCATCCAAAGAATAGTGTTCCCCAAACTTATTAATGATGGTTTTAACACTCGCATGATGAATTCCAAACTGCTTCGCCAATTTCGCATAGAACCTTTCGGGGGTTTTTTTTTTTTTTTTGGGAAAGAAAAAAAAAAAAAAAAAAAAAAAACAAAAAAAGAAGGGGGGGGGGAAAAAAAAAAAAAAAAAGGGGAAAAAAGGGGGGGGTCCATTATCTGAAGTATTGAACCATGACTCAATAGCAGTTCAGTTGTTTGGATCAAACTTGCTAGATTTCTTTGAACAAAATTTTTGAGCAATATCAAAAATAATTTTCATGTTAGATGGAGTAGCGGCCCATTATAAGAACAAAAAGAACTTTGCCAGCTCGTGCAATTTCAAGTCCAAGTATGGATTGGAACGTCTCATGGGAAAGGTCCATGTAATGCTATTGGTGGAAAAGACTGGACTCGGAAAAAATGAGACACACAAAAATGATCACCAAAAATTCATTTTAAATCGGATACTTCTCAAATTTTCAAGGATTAAATAACTATATATTAGCTATGTTTTGGCATAATTCATTTATTGAATTTCCTTCCCCAAGCTGAATGCTCGTACATTTCTCTTAACACTGCTCATGAGATCTTGGGCGAGGCTTTGTCCATCTCCCTTACACAATTTCTTCCAGTTTTTCTTCAAAGCTTCATTGGTTTTGAATGTTTTTTCGCTTTTCTTCAACTTCTTCTTCATTATCGCCCAAAACTTTTCGATCGGACGAAGTTCTGGTGTATTTGGCGGGTTCGCCTCCTTCGGGACCACATTAACGCCCTTCGCTTCGTACCAATCCATTACAGGCTTGGCGTAATGGCACGAAGCGAGATCCGGCCAGAACAGCGTGGGACCACGGTGAGAGCGGAGGAAGGGCAGCAAGCGCTTCTGCAAGCATTCCTCTCGATAAATCTGCCCGTTTATGGTGCCGGTTGTAACGAACGGCTTGCTGTACCGTCCGCACTCGCAGATGGCCTGCCACAACAGGTACTTCTTCGCGAATTTGTCCATCTTTCTCTTCCGGAACTTTTCCGGAACCTCCATGCGGGACGTACCGACAAAAAACTCGAGGCCGGGGATTTGTTTGGTGTCCGCCTTAATATATGTCTCGTCGTCCATGACGAGACAGCCTGGCTTGACCAGCCACTCACGGTACAGCTTCCGCGCACGCAATTTGGACACCGTGTTTTGCTGGAAAGGTTCGGGTTATTCTTAAAGTACTGCCTTATCTTCCGCGCCTTCTCTGGGTATTCTGTTTTCGGTTTTCGGCCGCTTCCAGCGCGCCGCTCGATGGTCTTCGTCTCCTGGAACATCTTCACAACGCGGGACACGGTGGAATGGTGGATTCCAAGCCTTTTGCCGATCCATCTGTGCGACTGACCAGGATTATCGATCACCGCGCCCAAGATTTGCTGGCGTAGCTCTTCTTGTTTTGAATGCATCTTAAAAACTACTTGACAAATCGCGAAATTTTGCACACATAAACATTACACTCTGAACTTGTATTATCTAGAATTTCAAAATTAATTTTTACCCATGCGATAAAAAGTTACACCCAAAACAAAGTGTCGCATTTTTTCCGAGTCCAATTTTTAATCTCAAACGAATGGCAAAGAGAGCAAACCTTGCTCAAGATTATGGAAACACAATCAAAACTCCTCGAGAACTATATGACTGGGCAGTTTAAGAGTCAAATAAATGTATTACAAAACTGAATTTCTGCTTCATATCAGAAGAACTTGAGCGAGCTCTATAGCCACGTAAAGACAATCCTGTAACACAGGTTCATTGCTTTGTACCTGTTTCAGAAAATCAAATTTCAGCTAAAAGAGTTTCTGATTCAAAGGATAATCCAAAGAAAATCACTTTGTATGTGAAAGATTTATAAATTTAATATATGAAGCTATGTTTATTACTAATACGTGATGATGAACACAAAATAAATGAATAAAATAAAACCCTTACCAATAAACCTATGAGTTTTCATTGACATAAACAGTATTTCGAAAATTCATACAGTGGTGGTCACGAAAATAAGGCCATCCCTTCACTCGAACTACAATATCGATAAAATTCACAATGAAAAACATCACAAGAAGAGCTCACTCTATCTGTCATTAGAGGAACTATGTTAGTAACAAACTAAGTTGAAAATAAATCTGCTAGGTGTCTCTCGTGCATGTAGAAAGACTTATTTATCCAGCAGCTGTCAAATTTGGTTGGACACGAAAATAAGGCCGCTTAACCGGAACCGCTCAAATTCG
This sequence comes from Aedes koreicus, assembly GCA_024533555.2. NCBI lineage: Eukaryota > Metazoa > Arthropoda > Insecta > Diptera > Culicidae > Aedes > Aedes koreicus. Next base: position 77,961 of record JAHHFK020001391.1, read on the forward strand.
AATTATTATACAAAATTCGTCGTCATAGGCTGTGTTGAACTGGTAAGTAATAAAATAAAACTAGATAAACAATGTATTCGTTCCATTTATGTTTGATATGCAGCTAAAATGGGACGTGCAATTCATTGTTCACACTCGGAGAGGCAATTGTTTCTGAGATTGCATAGTGAAGGTAAATCTCAAAGAGAAATCGCTAGAATGGCAGGGGCATCTCGTTGCATGGTGCAAAATGCATTGAAAGTACAAAACAATATCGAAAACCGCGGACCTAAACGTAAAACAAACAAGTCATACCGACCGTCGAATCGGTTATGTCTCCAAATGTGATCCCTTCACAACAGCTACAGCAATAAAGCAGGAGGTTCTGCTTGAAATTAGTGCACGTACTATTCGCAGAAGACTTCTAGAGCAGAAATTACATGGGCGGGTGGCAAGGAAGGTGTGAAAAGAATATTCGAAACAGGCTGAATTTGGCGAAACAACATTTGAATTGGTCTGGTCCCGATGGCATCAAAAAATGGCGGAACGTACTATGGAGTGACGAAACAAAAATGAATTAATTTGGATCGGATGGTAGAACGTACGTCAGACGACCAACGGGCCGGGAATTTTCACCAGCGTACACTAAGAAGACGGTCAAACATGGAGGCGGTTGCAATCTGCTATGGGAATGTTTTTCTTGGTACGTTGTAGGTCCTATCTACTGGATTAAGCAGATGATGGATCAACACGTGTATACTAATATTCTCGAAACTGTAATGCATCCATACGTAGAGGAAAATATGCCTTTAAAATGGGTATTCCAACAGGATAATGACCCCAAACACACTTCTCGCAGAGTAAAACAATTTTTTGCAAGCAACTCCATCGATGTTTTTCCTTAGCCATCGCAACCACCCGACTTCAATCCAATTGAGAACCTCTGGAAAGACCTGAAAACGGCAGTATCTGCATACTAAACTAAAAATAAGCAGGAATTATGGGAAGCGGTTCAAAAGAAGTGGGCTTCGATCCCTGTAGAGCGATGTCAGAGGCTTGTCGAGTCCATGTCGAGGCGATGCAGCGCTGTTGTGAAGAGTAACGGCTGTGCAACGAAGTACAAGCAAAGTGGAACAAAAAAGAAACTAAACGACAAGACAATACTACAAAATAAAGTTATTTTCACAAATGGACTTATTTTCATGACCAGGGAATTTTTGTCATACATTTATTTTTTTCAAGAATAAAAGCAAATTTTCAATTATTATGGTACAATTTCATCTTTTTTTGCACTGGGAGAAATCAGGAACAACTTCTTCAGTAACAAAATCTAGCTCATTCAAAAATTTCGTTTAAAAAAAGTAAATTTCCGCCAAACCACACATGGCCTTATTTTTATGACCACCACTGTATAACGTCATATTTGAATCGTCTTTAAATGGACATGCATCAACCATTTAAAGACGACTCAAATATGCAATTTTTTTAGATTTATCAGCCCCCCTCAATCACAATTTTCCCATACCTTTTACACTTTCTGTAACAAATCTTGACCTTCCTTCCACACCCTTACACCGCCCCTCCCCCCAAAGATATACGAAGTCATGTTTGGTAACAACGCCAGTAAATTCTTATTGTTGACGAACATCATTCGTCATTCATACGTCTTGTAATTGATACTATCCACAAGCGATTCCACACAGTTCAAGGGATTACCAATGGCACTTTTTATGGCTCATTCCCAATTTTTTGCCTGGATCTATTTTCTGCTCTCTGGAACCCATTTAGTTTTCAAATGGTGTTGTTGAATATTTCATGGGAAAGTTTTCACGATATCAAATTATTTTTGAATTTAAAGATGGGTAACTGTATCTTCTACCAAGGACAATTGAGTTTTTTTTTATTGTGGTTATTCAGTTATTTATTGCTCATTTTACTATTTTTATGGGAAAATCAAATAAAAATTCCAAGACACATGCGAGTAGTTTAGTGCTCAAATTATATCATTTGGCGGAAATAAAGCCATATTTATTTGCACATATACTAATAGCTGTTGCTTTATTTGACAGCTTTACCGGTCACAATTAGATTATCCAAAGATCATTTCTCATCTATTAGGTGCGCAACTAAGTTCTCGCTGTTTTTTTTTGGTGAAAAAGGAACTTTATTTTGAAAACAAAGGTTACAAACGAATTATTCAAAGTATTGCCCATCACTAGCTACGACTTTTTCCCATCTTTCTGGTAGAACGTGAATACCATTTCGATAGAACTGTTCGTCTTTTGATGCTATCCAAGAATCAAGCCATTTTGAGATGTCATCATATGAGTGGAATTGCTGACCAGTGAGACCATGTGCCATCGAACGGAACAAGTAATAATCGGACGGTGCAATATCAGGAGAATATGGCGGGTGGGGTAGGACTTCCCATTTGAGCGTTTCCAAGTAGGTTTTCACGGGTTTCGCAACGTGAGGTCGAGCGTTGTCATGCTGAAGAATCACTTTTTCGTGTCTGTGCTCGTATTGTGGCCGTTTTTCGTGCAGTGCTCGGCTCAATCGCATCAATTGAGTTCGATACCGTTCCCCGGTAATGGTTTCGTTTGGTTTCAACAGCTCATAATAAATAACACCAACTTGGTCCCACCAAATACACAGCATAACCTTCGCAGCGTGAATATTCGGCCTAGGCGACGATGTTGAAGCATGCCCGGGCAGTCCCCATGAATGTTTCCGTTTTGGGTTACTGTAATGAATCCATTTTTCGTCACCCGTCACAATACGATGTAGAAAACTCTTCCTTTTTTGCCGCTGGAGCAGTTGTTCACAGACGAAAAAACGACGCTCAACATCTCTTGGCTTCAAATCGTAAGGAACCCAAGTTCCTTGCTTTTGAATCATTCCCAACGCATGCAATCGCTTAGAAACGGCTTGGCGGGAAACTCCTAATCCTGAACCAAGCTCATCTTGCATTTGACACGGATCCTCATCGAGCAATGCCTCCAATTCAGAGTCTTCGAAGTTTTTTGGCCTTCCTTCACGCGGACAATCATCAACACTGAAATCACCGTTTTAGAAGCGACGAAACCAGTTACGACACGTTGTTTAACTCAGAGCAGCATCACCGTAAACTTTTTGGAGCTCTCGATGTGCTTCAGCCGCCGTTTTCTTCGAATGAAAGTAGAAAATCAACACTTCCCGCAAATGACGATTATTTGGCACGAAATCAGACATCTTCAAACAACCAAAATATATAACACTAAACCAAAATCACTGATTTGGCAAAGCGGTTTGTTTACCATATGTCTGAGCTTGGTTTATGACGCTTGACATGTACAACATTCGACCAGCACTTACAACTGGCGCCATCTATTGCTAAACAGCGGGAACTTAGTTGCGCACCTAATATTATTGTTCATTTCTAAATTTTTCATGCTGATCACACATTATTTGTTGGCACAGGCCATAATAGTTTAGTGGCACTTCTATCCTTTTTTGGTGCTTTTTCTGAATTACTAAGTGCAGGTAAATATTTTAGTCGTAAAAATAGGACATGAAAAAGTTGTTGTGAGAAAAATAAAATTCCTTGAAAGTGCCCATCTTGCAATGTATGGCGAACTTTTAGACAATAATATTGCCTTTATTAAAAAAAATCGTCCAATTCTACACTGGAAATAAATCAATAATTTTTATTATTAAAATTGGCACTTAAATCGGTCAATCTTGGCTTCGAATTGAAATCATGTGAGCCAGTATGATTTTCATATGCGGCAAATAATTTTTAACACCCGTCATTTACTACACAGGTTCGTTTCCAATGAGACTGATATGGTCCGCACATAATTTTCAATGGAGCGAGAAATGTAATTCAACCCAAGTAACACCAAAAACATCCTTTGAAATGTAAATATAATAAACTTGTTGTATAAAAGTCTTAATAATGAAATATGAAACATCTTCAGTCAAAAAAAGGTTCTGAGGATGTTTTTCAAATACCTTTTCATTTTAAACAAAACCTCAAAAATTAATAAAAGGTGATGTTTTATAGATGCTATATTATGGTAAATATTGCGTTGTTAAGTCGCTTCAAGTGACAGTATTCGTAAATATACCAACGTTGTTATTTAGATGCTGTTGTATACATGATGTTTTATTCGAGCAAACTTTTAACATGTTTCAAACATTTTTTGTCTATCTATTTTAATATTTATTATTCACTGAGAGAGTTACTATGATGCTCTGATTAGGTTGATATGATGCTATGATAACTTAAAGTGGTTGAAATGCAATAATGAAGCTTCAATTAAAATTGTTGTTGAGATGCTCATAGGATGTTTTTGGGACGTCATACCAACTTCCTCAAATAAATATCAACTTCGTTATCAAATAACCGTTTCGTCCTTGAACCTAGGTTGAAACCAGTTCGAACCTGCGATACCCGAACTTATTGTCAGCGTAAACCTCAACCCGATACTAGTTACAAATAAAGGAAAATACACCGACGTGTAACACACAACAAGTCAACCCAATTTTGATACTCGATCCAGGTTGGAACTGAATCAAAAACGAATTCGCTATAAGCTACTTTCCATAAATCTAGACAAAATTGACAAAAGGTCGAAAGTAACAATTGTAAACAATGACTTAAAAAGTAAATTTCCTGGAAATGCCAGGTTGCTAACATGTATATCCACTACCGACGGGAATGTAATAACTCCCGGTATCTTTTTCTGGTACTATTTTGTTTGTGGGAGCAAGCAGATCCCAGAAAAATACGCTAGAAGTCATTGTTTACAAATGTTACTTTCGACCTATTGACTATTTCATCTAGAAATGTGGGCCAAATTACAGTGCTGTTGGAAAATTTTAATCTATCAAGCCATCTTCAATTGTGCAAATCCTGATATGACTCTTCCGCAAATTAATAAAAATGAAACCTTCAATATATCGAAGATGACAAATGATAGAGGGAGAAATTTTTCTAATTATGTTTTCCAAGATAAACCGAGTGGCAAAAACTGATTACAGATCTCTTTAGGATTACTTAAATAAGTGTCTTTATAGTTTGTATAGTTTCACCTGTTGCAATGAGTAATAGTAAAATAGTAATATGAGAATTATCGTTTTATGGCGTTGATGTCGGCTATTTTTATATTCTAGCGATCATCATTGTACTGCCGATTAAAAATTCATAATGAAATTGTTGTTTGTACATGTTGTTCACCGAGTCCTATATAACTTGTCGTAGAGCAGCATATGATCGAATCATTCAGATTTTGACAGCTCTCGCTGCGCGATTCTCTCAAAATGGTTGCTTCCGCTTACGCTTATATCTTAAGGCATGCCCACAATGGATACGTTGCGTTTGCATTTGCGTATTTTTGACTGTGTCCTGTAGGTTTTCTGTCAAATTTACGTCAACGGAACACAAACGTAGCTATTTTGGCCATGCTTTTATTCTGAGGATCACTGCGAAAAACAAACGTCCATATTGTTGCCCCCAAAAAAGAATCCTGGAACAATACACGGATAAAACTAAGCATACTCTCACAATACAATAATATAAAATAACATTTGAATATATTTCCGGCCGTGAATCTTAATGATCATGAATAAGATAAATGAAAAATACATATTGTCATTATGTTAGATTTACTATTCATTCCATATGCTAGGAGTTTCAACAGTAGTGAAAGAATACAATCAATTTTAATTGACTCATATTTAAGATACATAACAACCCCCCTTCTCTATTGTCTCAATGTACATTGAATTCTATAGTTGAAACAATAACTCCTATTGTCATTTCATCGTTGTGGACAATTCTATTAATTATGTATAGATGCTATTGTATAGTAACAATACATTTAATAGTAATCCTATGAGAAATTTTTTTTCGGCTTTCATGCGAGTTAGGCAACAGATAATGCCGCCAAATAACAATCATGGAAATTTAAGAAAAAATTGTAGGACCACCACTAGGAATTTTTTTTATTATACTTGGAACCACGAAAAAAAGCCATTACCATTATTTATTCACACAACGCTCATATTTGAAAATAATATACACGTTTTCAATCGAAACAGTTCCAAATTATTTTCATCGGCAGTGTACGTTTTATGCAGAATACGCCATATTGTGGTTTGAATTTTTTTACAAATCCATGCAATATTGTATAAATTGACTGAATTTTTTTTGCATGATTCTATCCAATCAATAGCGCGTGAATTTTAGTTGAGTAAAATAGAAAGTTCCACCATACATCTCTTGTCGCATATTAATTATACTACATTGCAGCGTAAATTATCTTTTCGTTAAATCAAATTATCGATTTAACTGTGTTTACAACATTTGGCAATTTCTTTTGATTGTAAATAAAACTTATTTTTGTTTTTATTTTTATTATTGCGTTCATAAATAACCGCAATAATGCAGATTATGGATGACATTTTGCTTGGATTCAAATTGAAGTATAGCTATGTTACATGCATGTGTTTTTTACAAGATTTGTTGCCTTTGATAGCTTGATAATAACCATTTAGTATTTTTGAAGTAATCGATAACCTCATTAAGACTTATCATTATGTTACAAGTATGCTATTGAGAGCATCGTAAGGCATAATCATTAGTGTCATTTATGCATTGCAAAACATCTCTTGTGACTTGAAAGATGTTATATAAACTTCAATTTATTGCGCTGTTTCGGTGTTATAAGTGTAAAAAATTAGATAAATTTAACTTGAACAAAAACATGTGTCTATGTCTGGAAGATGTATTTTTTACTTTTACATAACAAGTTGTGTTACTTGGGAAGTGTGTTTTCACTTTGCCCTATTCTATCCATCTTCGCACTTAAAACGAAATAAAAAACCGTGCGCGAAAAACAATCAGCTGCTTTATCGTTCTAGAAGAAGAAGAAAACTGCAAAATGGAGAAGCAAAGTGAAGTTTACCGTGTGGTGGTTTAGGTTCTTGGTTTGCCAGCGGAAGTCACTGAATTTTTTGAAGGTAATAAATTACTATAGATGTTCTGCTTTGCCATGTTAATGGTGTTTATTGTGAATATTTCAGATCTGCCGAGCATTTTTGCCATTCCCGCAGAAGAGCTGCTGAACGCGATAGCTTCAAAAAGTGATGATGGTACAAATAAAACCTCTTTTATTCATACATTTCGTTTTATAACATGAAAAGTACAAAAAAATCCAATGCTAAGCTTTTTTATGAAAACGTAAAATCCATGCACCTTTTCACATAAAACGTATTAAAAAACTCATTTGATTGTTGCTAGGACAAGTTAATGCAATCCATGTGCACTATAATTAATATCTCCTCAGCTCTTGTACTTAAAGACTATATATTTATTGCACATATGGTTAATTGACCACATTTAATAAAAAATAAGTGCCACAGCAATAAAGAGCAATAACTTTGCTCTTTGCCCAAATCTGTAGGTGATTGAACTTAAATATAAGGTGCATTGTTTTTTGAATGTAGGATAGCATTTTTTTGCAAATTGACTTCAAATTTTAAAATATATATTTTTATTTTGTAGGAATCGGTTTAACAATTTTTAAAATACTTTTCATAAAACTAAAGACAATTTTCTAAAAGTCAACCATACATCACTTTTTTGTAAGTCTTTTCCTTTTTTAGTTATGTTGATTTATAAAAATCGATCAAAAAACTTAAGCCCCTTTCAAATGGTAGTCTAGATAAATTTGGAATAAAACAAAGTATGCAAAGTTGCTTGAAAAGACATAGTCTACACACCCACAAAGTTTTATTGGATTCTGAGAGGGTGCTGCCAAACACTGGATGAGTTGGCGTGAGATTCGTCATGTAACGCTTGCATTAAAAAAAAGGACTTTTTTTTCGGATGATGATAAAAAAAGAGGTAAGACAGACTGCTTTTGATATTAATTGCTTTTGATAAATTTCGCATGGAAAGTAATTATTTAAGCTTACTTGCAAAAAAATGCTACGCCCTTGTGAGCGGCCTTCCGGCAGTTAACCGGAACATTCGCCAGGGCGGACGTAAGCATGCGAGTGGGCTTGTTTTTGAGTTCTTTCTCCGATTTATTTAACAATTCTTCCTCAGTTTTCGCGACAAAATTGTTGGAGTAGATCTTACGCTTCAGGTTGGCCCAGATATTCTCGATGGGACGCAGCTGGAGGATGTTGGGCGGGTTCGTCGACTTGAGTACCACATCGATATTCAGCCACTCCATCTCCTCCAACGATCGCTTCGAGTAGTGGGCCGACGCGAGATCCGGCCAGAACACTGCGCCTTCGCCATTATGGTATTTCTTGATGAACGACGCAACTTCCGGCAGGCATTTCGTACTATAAATTTCCCCGTTCACGGCCAGTCCGGAACGAAAGAAAAGCAGCTTTGACATCCCCCTATAGCTGATTGTCAGCCACAGCAGCACCTTCTTGGGGAACTTGGTGTGTGAAATGAAGGGGGGGGGGGGGGGGGGGTTGGTGGTGGTGGGAAGAGGGAGAGAAGAAAAAAGGGTTGGAAAGTTGTTTCTGTGTATCTGGCATCCACAAAGTTCCGCACGATGTCCGTTTTTGACGCGGTGGGGGCCGTTCTTTGAATGCGCACACTTTTGAACGGAGTTGCTTCTCTGTTTTTTCCAACCCGGCTAGAGTTCGACTGATAGAGCTGTCAAATGTTGTCTGCTGACTCATGGGTTACTATGATTGATGCTTCATGCGTAATTTTGTCAGTGCGGGTACACTGCCCTGAAAAATTGGCAATTTTCGTCAATTTTTTTTTAAATGCAAACGTTATGTGTTGCCTTCGCCATCTTCAACTAGAATAACCGCCGTTGTCAAAAACACCTTGGACGAGGTTCTGCTCGCAGTGTTGAAAGTAGATACTTCCTTAATTGCCTCCAAAGATGCCACTTTTGCAACTGCATCCGTTGCAGAGGTAGAACCATCAGCGTCTTCCGGAGACGTAGCAACTGTGCTATTCCTCACAGTCAAAGTAGCACCCGGATTAGATTTGAAACAAACCAGTGCACAGTGGACAGGAACTGATGAAAACTAAGGGAAAAATCTGTAACTTTTGTCGCTTTTAAGCGCGGCTTGTAAACAAGACCATTTCCGCTTGGAAATTGTCTGGGAAATCGAATGAAACTGGTTTCAAGCACCGCACCGATATGGTTGTGGAGTTAAAGTGCTTATTTTTCCCCACTTGCCCTTATATTCTTGAATAATTTATAGACATCTTTGCACGGAGAGGCTCAAGATCAACAAAATAGTGCTAATCCCATGTGAAATTTCCTGGAAAATCGAATTGAAGTTGTTTCAACTACCGCACGGCTCTGTGAACGAAGATATGGCTGGTTTTACCCCACTTCCCCTTGTATTCTTGAATAGTTTATAGATATATTTGCTCGGAGTAACTCAAGATCAACCAAATAAGGCTGATTCTATGTATAATGCCCTGAAAAAGTGAATAGAAGTTATTTCCTCTACCGCACGGCTTTGTAAACAAAGATAAGGCTGATTTTACCCCACTTCCCCTTGTATTATTGAATAGTTTATAGACATCTTTGCTCGGAGTGGCTCAAGATCAATCAACTAGTCCTATGTGAAATTTCCTGGAAAATTGAATAGAGGTCGTTTCAACCACCGCACCACCGTGAACGAAGATATGCCTGATTTCACCCCAGTTTAACCCATATAGTTGAATTATTTATCTTATTTCAGTTATCTTTAATCGAAGTAGCTAAAGAGTGACTTGTCTTTCAGAATTCAAAGATTCTTGAGTTGACCATTTTTCGGCTTATTTTCAGCCACAATTGTGCTTGTTAGGTAGCTTAATTTTCGAAATAGTCGTGCTTAACATGGTACTGCTCATTATTTACTAGTACGTGGTCTTTTCTCATATCTGTGAGCCGACACGAAAAAAAAATCCACGCAAATAATTCGCGCGCAGGAGTCTGCATGGGTGGAATCAACACAACAAGAGTATCCACATGAAATTCTCCGTAAATTAAAGAAGCTGCACTTTTGTTACGGTGTCTGCTTTTTACGATTCAATCACAGTAACTTATGGAAAACGTAGTATTCCATACGTTTCAAAACTAACTCTAAGCATGGCTTGCTGTACTTATTTAGCACTTTGTCCAAACCTTAGATAAGATCCGACAACCGCAACCGTCTTGCTCTGTCATCGAAGAAAACAAATGATTTTCTTCTTCTCCTTCTACTCGTTGCATTTTGCAATTAGCTTATTGCGGGCTCTCAACTTCTAGATGCTCTTACCTTCTAAGCTATCTGACTTGCTATCTTTATTTATCCCTCTGCCAAGGGTTTTGACTCCAATATGGTCTCTTTTTGATTGACTACTTGCCGGATCCTATCCTAGGCTCAAACACTAGAAAAGTATGCTTGCTTTTCAAAAGTTAAGCGTCATTTCAGGTGTAAAGCTGAATAGATTCAGAATGGTTGTGCTAAATCGTGATTTAGTTGAAATTTATTTCAGAAACTGGAATAAAGAAAACGTTTACGAGCTCTTGAGACAGCAGAGTTTAACAGGGAAAGAAGATGAGTTTAAGGTCAGTTTCGATGCGTGGATTAAAACATTCAATGGTTATCGGATAAAACTTTGGAGTCAAACAAGGTTTGTGGAAAGAAAAGCAAAATGGCTGGATTCTCAGTTTGAGGTGAGTTCGCTGTTACATGAGATAGTACTCTGTTACATTCATTACATTCATACAATGCAGAAATTTAACATTGCACTTATTGCATGTTTTCAACTACTCAAATAATAGTTATTCACACATACTGCTTCGAGGTTGTTGAAGGTTTGTGACATTGTGAGGGATTGTTGCAAATAAGCTCAAAACGTAGAAATTCGTAAAATTTTAAATTTTTAAAGTAGAGAAAATTTTAAAACATTTTTTTCAATCAATCATTTAAATAATCTAACGTATGTGGAAAAATATCTCTTATCTGAAATTTGTTATGGTTAGACTAACATCGACCCTAATTTTCAAGTTCACTGAAAGTAGAAACGTTAGGTTCAATTAAATTTTCATTTTTGCTAATCAAAAACCAACAACTCATACAAATGCAATTGCTTCAGCTACCAAATTATATCTATAAATTCCCAGTATCACCAGTACTCACATCACACTTTTTGGTATCATAACGGCCTACTTTTCCGTATTGAAAAATGGATTGCATAATATGCTTAATTCTGCAACCCATTTGAGTTGCATAATGTGCTTAGTTAAATTAATCTCGGTGGATGAAACAACTTCTATTCGATACTCCAAGAAATGTTACATACACGCAAAAAAAAACCGAAGTAGAAACAACCATTTCGAAAGCTAAATTAAGCGCAAACACCAACAATTTTCACCTGACAATAAATGCGTTTGATTTTACCAAGCTTGCGATTAGATCGACCATGGTGCGGTTGATATCAATATGAGGTCTGTCAAATATACCACATATGTTGAAGGTTTTACCATAAACGTAGTAAATTTGACTGAAATTTCATGGTAGTTTTAAAGATAGGCATAGTTGGGTAAAATGGTAGTTTTTACTACAAGATTTTTTCTGTTTAGGACTAGCCTTATTTGGTTGAGCTTGAGCCACCCCGAGCAAAGATATCTATAATTTATTCAAGAATATAAGGGGAAGTGGGGTAAAATAAGCTCTATAACTCCACAACCAGTTTCATTCGATTTTCCAGACAATTTATAAGCGAAACTGGCCTTGTTTACAAGCTGCGCTTAAAAGCGACAAAAGTTACAGATTTTTTCCTTAGTTTTCATCAGTTCTTGCCCACTGTGCAGTGTATGGTGAAGTCCCCGACAAGGTTGACAAGAGTGACTGACAGTCTTTTTCTTGATGTCCTACTCTAAAACAGTTTCGACAGAGTAAGTGTTTCCGCCCAAGTAACATTCCTAACACCATCCTGCTTTATTAAGTTTTATTAAAGTTTTATGAAAGCCACTTGAAATCAATTTGGTTTTATTATGGCACCAGGAGGTGCCAATAGGTTTCATATTTTATTCAGGTTTATGAGAACCCACACAGCTTGTTAACAATAATCTTAAAATCTTGTTTCTCAAATTCCTTTTACTCTTATCAAAGCCTTTATTTCGACTTTATGAACTCGTAAAATGCTGTATTGAAATGACGTTTTAGGACTGATTGATTTTATCTTATTATAGTCAGTTGAAAAAGCATTTTAAAACCAGTTTGCCTCCAGTAAATGCATTTAACGGCAAATTAGCATTAAGGGAAGTCACCAAATGACGAAATAGTTATATAGTAGTCATTACGAAGAAAAATTGGCTTTATGGCTAACCTGTGATTTTTTTTCCAATCGCCATATTGACATATAAGAAATAGTTGAAATGTGGAAAAATAAATGCATGAAATTTTCAATGGAATTTGCAATAAACTGTAGATCGGAGACTAATTTCGGCCTTCTTTTAGATAATCTCATCCAATTCCAAGCACTTTACAGAAAATTCATAATTAATTTATCGAATATATTTGTTTGAATTTGATTTATGTTGTTGCAAATTCGCATAATTTTCGAGTCGTATTAATTTTCGGCTCTTATCGTGCCAATATTCACCATGAAAATAATTGCGCATATAATTTGGAGCATAATACGCTGAAGAAAACACAATTTGTTTTGGATATTTTGCTATCAAATAAAATTTCCCGTAACACTAGACCTTTTTGTTTTACTGCTTAATGAATCAGAAGAGCAGAGAATCGAACAAAGCAGAACATCAAAAAACAACCTCGATTTCACAGTGAAGTTTGACAGCTGTGGCCATTTGGCCGAATGCTGGTTTTAATGGCAGCCAATAGGATTTATGAAGGTTCTCAAGTGGTCATAACATCTTTCACTAGAATATTTTCAAAATCTTTGTGTTCTTATAAAGGTTTTATTAACTTGTTTTCACAACCGTCTATAGAGTGAGCCATTTTGGACAAAATTATACTTTAAAAGAGCAGAGGGGGGGTTGGTGGAAAAAAAAAGTTTTTAGTTTTTTTTTTTAAAAAAAAAGGGGGGGGGGGTTTACGGGGGGAAAAAAAAAAAAAATTTTTTTGGGGCGTAGAACAGCCTCGTGATCTCTTACAGACAACCCTTGAAAAACTGGGCAGGTGTACAGATAATGATTTTCGGAACAACAGACGCAACTAGTGGTCAATGATTCTGTGGAATTGAAGCTCCCTTTCACCGTTTGGCTCCTTTTTCTTGGACCGGATGATTCCAACACTTGAATACGACGTTGCAGGAATTCCAACATTTCCTTCAACGAATCTTTCTCCTTAGTTGATGACTGTTCTTCCCATGCTTATCTTATCTAATCGCACACAATCTCACAATCGCTTCTGCCGTGACGTCATTGTTCCAACTCTCCGTTGATTCTCCGTCATACCTTTCTCGGTTCTCTCATCCGTTGCTCATTCTTCGCTCCCAATACTGCCTCGCACAGACAGAGATTAAACCATAGACGTATTTGGGCTACTTCGTCGTAAATAGAAGGGTGTTGCGTACGATCTACGGTCTGAAGCAATTGGAAGACAAAACGAACGGAGGCGAACGAGTGGCGAATTGCATCAGTTGCTCGGGAACCACCAAAATCGGTAGACTACGGTGGGCTGGGCAGGTCGTAAGTATGTTGGACAACAACCCAGTTAAAATTATTCTAGGTAACGAACCGACGATCACAAGGAGAAGAGGCGCGCAACGAGCAAGGTAGAGCAGACGAAAATACATCCATGGTCCGAATAGAATGGAGAAAACCTCTGTGTACAACAGAGAGCTCCCTAACCTCGGCCTGATTGGCAAGCTAAGCAATTAACCACTGTTACACAAAATTGTGACATTAATTAATCACAGTAACTAAAGGTCCTCCCTTAGCTCAGTCGGTAAAGGCGCAGCTACAAAGCAACACCATGCTGGAGGTGGCTGGGTTCGATTCCCGGTCTGGTCTAGGAATTTTTCGTTAAGGAAAATTTCTCGGCTCCCTGGGCATAGCGTATGATTGTACTTGCCACACAATCATACTAATGCAAAATGGTACGTGGCATCGAAAGCTCTTTATTAATAACTGTGGAAGTGCATTTTGAACACTAAGTTGAGAGCAATCAATAAGCTAATTGTGAAAGCAATTAGCTTGAAATGCTAAAGAAGAAGAAGAAGAACTATCAGTTATCCGTAAATGGATCGAACTGAACTGAAATAAAAATCACAACAATCATTCATGAACACCATTTTCAAGACAGTCTGCTAATAATCCACTTTCAAAGTCATCAAAGTCCATCGGAAACAGATCCAACCGACCTGTTTCGCTCAAAGTACCCAGTAATCAAATTTGCGACCTAATGTAGGAAAATTTTAATCACCAGCTTAGAACTTAAGTCCACTCAAAAAACGAGAATCCCATTCGAATGCTCGTTGCACAAATGAGCTTACAATGATGAGACGATTTCGGTTTTGGCCAGTCCGACAAAAGAATCTTCATTCCAAATTTTGGCAGAAGAAATGAAAAATGAGTTAAGCCTAAAATTAGAGCCGAACGTTCAAAGGACCAAAGGCGCAGGCGCTAAGGGGTGTCCCTTTGTAGTACCTGATAGGGAATCTCCGAGTTCGGTTCGTTGGCAGGTACAATCGGGTCAGGTGTATAACAAGGGGACAATGGAAAGATTTCGATCGCAAATCCATTTGTCTTTTCTCTGCCTTCTCCGTCGGTCGGTCGATCGGTCGATCGGTCGGTTCTCCTTGATTTCACTTTCCAACTTTCGTCCTGCTGGGATGAAGATGACAGATTTGTAACAGCGTGCTATCAAGTGGAAGAAGGACTCGACAAATAGTGGGACCAAAGTGTCATCGTTGCGGTTGTTTTTATGGACGTTCGATGATGCATTGCATTGTCTTGTGGCTGTCGCCTTCGGACAATGCACCTAACACGTCTCACGGCAAACCAGTCTGAGGGGATGTGAAAGTTCTTGGAAATGCGGTCACCGGAATGGGTGAGAATTCGATCGAAGGACGATGTTCGAATGTGTTTTCGATTCGGTAATTATCAAATGAAATTACGAGCTTTGACCTGGAATCAAAAATTGTTAACTTTTATGAAGCGATTAGATTGTGACCGCTCGGTAGGTGGTCAACGAAAATTGGCTATTACCGTTGTACAGATAAGAGAATGAACAAATTAAGCTTTTGGGGAGGTTTAGGTTGAGAGCAGCAGAAGTTCAGTAGCTTAATAGGATTAGGGTTAACCGATAAGATCTGAACATGGAATGGGATCACCTTCGTGGGTGTTTTGTGTTGAAAGAGCTAAAAAATACCAGCGCTGATGGTGGCATCGAGAAGTAGGCGGTGGATTGTCAAATATGTAAAAAAAATATGTTCATTGGTTTGCAATAGTTTCAGTTTACGTTATTGTTATGTTTTCTTTTTCTGCATCTGACTGAAGGCAAAATATCTACCCAGAAACTTATTAAAGTTGCACTCAGTATTGATCTACGATGACGATTGCTGGACCAGGATCAACAAAAGCATCTCGACAGGTCAAAGGAAAACGTGGACGTGGGACCGTCCACGCGGATATATTTTAAAGTGTTTGTATTAAAAACAATTTGTGTTAGTCTATGAATAGATAAACGAAGTGTTAATTGTCCGTATGTTTTAATCTAACCGCGAGTGTTTTTAATGTGATTGAGGAAGGAACACGGAACCCCAAGTCTCCGGCCGTACTTAAAATCAGGAGCCATAAACTTCTAGCCCAACGAACTTGGACAAGGTCAACCCAATTCGGGTGTTGGAAGAGCGCAACCCCTAGTGGTCGATATAAGTTTTTCCTGTTTCCTAACAATTTATCGAAAAAAATGGTGATCGTCAACATACAGTGACGGACAATACAATGAGACCACAGCATGATTTTCATACAAAATGGTCATGTCAGGGGGCTTGCCTTTCATTTTCTCGGGAACCAATTGGGCTGAAATTTCGGCTGTGGTCCAGAAGTAGCCTAAATTCTCATCTGCATTAAATCCATCATTTGCCATTCACCACTTTAAAAGTTACAGACACCGCATAGGACAAAACAATAAGACCACTTTTTGATTTCCAAAAAGGGAAGTTCGAATTTGAGGATCTGAATTTTGATTATTGATGCACGGGTCATTTTAATATCAGTATACTATAGATTGTAATTCACACTCATCAACATGGCCTAAAATATGGATATCAAAAGGAGGTCTTATTGTTTTGTCGTAGGTGGTGTCTGTAGTTTCTGAAGTGGTGAATGAAATATTATGAATTTATTAAAGATGAAAATTCAGGTTATTTCTAGGCTATTGCCAAAATTTCAGTTCAATTACTTCACGGGATAGTGAAAGACAAGCCTCCAAACATGACCATTTTGTATGAAAATTATGGTTTTGATCTTATTGTTTTGTCCGTCACTGTATAGGTGACACAATGTTTTTCTGATATTAAACATTATTTTAAGTTATTTCTTAAGCAATCGTAGTAAAAGCGAGAAACCATTTGGTTCCGACAGTTCCGTGTAAAATATATAGTTGTTTTAATGGGAAAAAAAATCACATTGAATGTCTTAAGTAATGTAGATTTTTGCATTGCTATCTTCGCATAATGTTCAAACGTTATTAACATGACATTTCTAAACTTGGTTGAATCAATTTCATATCACTGCTTCAAAGGTTTCAAACGCAATCAAATATACTCTCTACTATAAAGCATTACGTACAATTAATTTAATCGATACATGGAAGCTATAAGCCTTGAGTGTAAAATTGAACGCATTTTCGCTTGATGCCCTCCATCAAAGTCTTTACAGTGTCATCCGGTACCAGTTTCTCAGTTTTTTTTTTTTCCATTTTCTTAACATGTCCTTCTCGCCTTTGACTGTCTTCTTGCTCTTCCGAAGTTCCCGCTTCATCATTGCCCAGTACTGCTCCACCGGGCGCAGCTTGGCGGACAGTTTGGCGGATTCATGTCCTTTGGAACAAAATGGACAGAATTGGCCTCATACCACTCCAGGACACTTTTAGAATAGTGGCATGATGCCAAATCTGGCCAAAATAGCGGAGCTTCGTCGTGCTGCTGCAAGAACGGCAAAAGGCGCTTCTCGAGGCACTCAGATTTGTAGATCTCGCCATTTACTGTGCCCTTTGTCACGAAAGGCTCACTCCTCAGTCCGCAAGAGCAGATGGCCTGCCAAATGAGATATTTGGAGGCGAACTTCGACATTTTCTTCTTCTTAAATTTGTCGTCCACATAGAACTTGCTCTTGCCGGTGAAAAACTCCAACCCCGGAATTTGCTTAAAATCGGCTTTTATATACGTTTCGTCGTCCATCACACAGCAGCCATATTTTGTCAGCATCTTCTCGTAGAGCTTCCGTGCCCGAGTTTTAGCCGTCGATTGTTGCCGCTCATCGCGGTTTAGGAACTCACGGCTTGAGACGTTGGGATTTGCTTTAATCATCCGCTTCACCTTTTCCTCCGTCTTTTTGTTCTCCGGTCCCAGTTTTCTCCCAGCTCCTTTGCCATGGTCCAACGTCAACCGTTCCTGGAACCGCTTCAACACTCTGTAGACGGTTGAATGGTGAATGTTCAATATTTTTCCCAACTGCCGGTGTGACAGGTCAGGAAATTCCAGGTGTTTGGAAAGAATTTGTTCTCTCGACTCGCGTTGGTTCACCTCCATTTTCGTTGAATCGAAAAACACGACTTCGACAGCATGTAAACAATACACATCAATGAGAAAGTGTGCAAAATTTGGTTGATTTCTACCCAATGGTAAAAAAGTTATGCCCTGTTGAATGTGTCGCAATAATTTCGTTTTCGCCCTTTTCACGCGTGGTTAATTTATTTTATTCCTACTTATGCCGTGCTTGTTATACTCAATCAATTTATGCGCCCGTCATCCAACGGCCAAGAAAACAAACCCATAAGTCAAATCATCAAATTTTTAGGTTCATCCGATGATCAATGCTCTATCCGTGGTAAGCAGTGTCATACTGGGTGTATTTTGAGAGCTGTCTTGTGATCGTAACCACTCGGCTCGGGTGTTTTCCCAAAAATCAAGACACGGTGTCTAAAAGGTGTTTTCGATAAAAATGGCACACACATATATACTCATCAAAATTAAACTGATTATCGGATTTTCTTGAAATTTTCAGGGAATGAAGAACTACTAATGAGTTTTGATTTACAACATTTGTTTTATTCAATTTCGTCTCCCATCCCGAATGCCCGCACCTTCCTTTTCACTCCACCCATCAAATTTTGTACAACCGATTTTCCCAGTGTTTTTGTTGTTTTTACCCAAATTTTCTTCAATTCTAGCTCTGTTTTTATAGTTTTGGGATGTTTGCGAAGTTCCGTTTTCATAATTGCCCAGAATTTTTCAATTGGACGAAGTTCCGGTGAATTTGGTGGGTTCATATCCTTTGGCACAAAATTGACTCCGTTGGCTCGGTACCACTCCAATACGTTTCGAGCGTAGTGGCAGGATGCTAGATCAGGCCAAAACAGAGTTGATCCTTTGTGCTTCTTAATGAATGGCAAGAGACGCTTCTTAAGGCACTCTTCCGTGTAAATCGCACCGTTTATTGTTCCGGAAGTGATGAAGGGAGCACTTATTTCACCACATCCGCAAATCGCCTGCCAGATTAGAAACTTCTTTGCAAATTTCGATAGTTTCTTCTTTCGAACATCCTCCGGAACATCGAACTTCGACTTGGCAACGAAATATTCTTGCCCAGGAAGTTGACGGAAGTCGGCCTTGACGTATGTTTCGTCATCCATCACGATGCAACCGGATTTGGTGAGCAGCTTCGTGTAAAGTTTTCGGGCGCGGGTTTTCGCAGTTATGTTTTGTTTTTCATTCCGGTTTGGGGCTTTTTGCACTTTGTAAACATGTAACCCAGCATGTTTCATGGTTTTCTGCACAAAACCGACTGACACCTTTGACTTTTTAGCGACATCTCGAATTGACATGTTTGGACGGTTCTTGAATTGTTGTACGACTTTCCTGGCCATTTTACTGTCCATTGGACCACTTTTACGACCACTCTCTTCCTTCCTTTGGACACTCAGACGCTCCTTGAAGGTTCTTATTACACGAGACACAGTTGTATTTGCAATTCCAAGCCTTTTAGCAATCCACCGGTGGGACGCCCCTGGATTTTGATTGTGAGTGCACAAAATTTTCTCACGAACAATTTCTTGTTTCGACGACATGACTGGAACTACTGAATGCATAACTATGAAACTTGGCAGATGTAAACAATACACTATGGATAAGATCTATTCAAATTTTTGGGGTTTTTTTTCTCATATGAATAAAAAAAGAGAGAATTTTTTGTGTGTGTTATTTTTATCGATAAAGCACAACACGAGCGTGTACACTCGTGTCGCGTCCGTTGCGTTGCGGGTTCATCTATAAGCACGAAACTGAAGTGGTATATTATTGCCACCTGGTGGTGTGTTTGCAGTCAAGTTCGGCTCTCGTGCAGAACGGTTTGGTGTTTTCACCAAGGCTGAGTAGTAGTGGGAAATATACACTCAGGAAAATATCCGTACGATTTTCATACGATCGGAACTATGAACCACAAAGCAAGGGTCCTCTAGATTAGTTTGCTCAGTGTAGGCAAAGGTACAGTACAGCAATCGGGAACCTGCCTAGAATAAATGTCATTTCGCGGTCCAGTTTTCACAAAAAAAAAAACACAGAAAAGAAAACACGAACATTTCAAATTCATTTCTGTTACTAATGTTTTTACCCGCACTGTAAACTTCATTTGAAAATCGCCATGTTGATTTTTGTGGGTTCCATAAAGAAATATCCCAAAAATTAAATAATTTATTCGGGTTACCTTCTACGCTTTTCAATCAAACCAATGGCGCATGCAATTCGGTAAGGTAAAACGGAAAGTAACACTGCGAAGCTTAAGCCGCATGTAAAATTTTGATGCAACATCCATGAGTAAAGGTCTTTTAATTTCCCATTTGAAAAAGTTTCTTACAATCAACTTTAACGCGTTAGATACTATTAGCGCCGATATCGTTTCGTAGGAAGCCATGACAAAATCTTGTTTATATATTTTTTATATATGTACGTTTTAAATAGTACCGTGCTTCAAATAGAATGCAAATCATTATTATCTCGTATAATATTCGTTTGTCATATGCAATTCTATTTCGTGTTTTTTTCGTGGTAAATTAGCTTGATTATCTATATTTAGAATTTGCGAAGCATAATTAATTGAACAGAACATTATTATGTTATAAGCATGCTGGTGGAAGCATCCATGGGATACACTATTTGTGTTGTGGACTTTCAACAAAACATCTGGTATGACCTAAAAGAAATGCAACATTTATTGTGCTTTTTCAGTTATATTTGTGTATGAAATTAAGTTATTGACATAAGAAAAAAAAAAACTTAAGCTTTGTTTAAAAGATGTACTTTTAACATTCATATTACAAGTGGTATTACGTGGGATGTGTACGAGAAAGAATGTCTGCCAAAGCGGTTGCTAGCGTTTATAAGAACGACTCTCCAGCAGGCCTCTTGTCACTATGCGAAATCCGTCCTGGATTGGTATTAGGTACGAGAGGTCAAAAACGTGCCAAAAACATCCAATCCACCAAATTGTCCAGAACTTCGCCCAATATAGAATTACTGGGCTCTAGTTAAGCGGAAACTCTTCGAAACTAAGAAGAAAGCAAATGGTACCGATGATTTCAAGAGGCGATGGAGAATCGTCACGGCGGGCGTATCTGAGGATACCGTACGGCACCTGATGGCGGGTGTATCATAGAAAGTTCGAGAATTTTATAGAAAGAAGGATTAAAATCTTAATCAACTGTTTTTAATGTAGATATAACTCTATTTTTTTTTTGAAATAACCAATCGGTTTTATTGAAACATGAGTAAATTGTTTTTGCTGCTATTATGTTGGTGTCTGAAATTTAACGTGGACAAGCTTTATTTGAAATGGAGCGTAGGGCATGTGAAATAGTACTCGAACCAAGCCCACATTCTTTTACCATACTACCCACAGAGTTGCCAGTACCCAGCACGTAGGTAGTATGGTAAAAATGTGTCCATATACCTTTTCTTGAAAAACGTGTGTAAAAGTATAGGGGGGCAGCTGGTGTAAGAAGCAAGTGTAGAGAAAAACAAACAAAATGTTCAGGTTATGTCCTTGGCTTTTCATTGACGATCATTGACATGACAGTTATCACACAACGGCGCGCCTACCAGGAGCATTTGAAATGTCGATTTAAAGTTTTACACAAGTAGCAGACCGAAGATGAACGTCTGTTCTCTGTGGTTCGAGTACTATTTCACATGCCCTTCGCTCAATTTCAAATACTTCTATTCAGTTTTTCACAGCCTGCCGTACACTAACGGAACTATGAGCACTTTCTCTTTGTACCTTTTGTTCTACGCGCCCAGCCATTTGAACTCAGTTTTGAGTCTTTTTTGACTCACTTTTGTCGATGTTTTTTTTTTATTTGAGTCGATGTTTTTGATTTGTTGACTTGTCAAAACCAGTAACATTTAATTTGAGTAACTCCATTAATGACAAAAGTGAGTCAAGAACTACTCAAAACTGAATTAAAATGGCTGGCCGTGTAGCAAAATTAGTGTCCACTCTTGGGACCTCATGGTGATGATCGAATATTTCCTTCTAAAGGGTGTTTCGATCAAAATTTGGTCGACTTAAACTTGACGCATTTCCTTTCATTGTGCATTGAATAGCTTTGCACACCCTTCATTTTGAAGATGTGTGCGTGTAGCATCATGCCGCTATTTTGAGATTAGCACTTCAGTTATCAAAATGTCGTCGAAGGAAGAGAAGCAACGCATCAAAATTTTGCAAGTGCATGGCGAAAATCCAAACTACTCTCACGCCAAGTTGGCGGAATTGTTGAATGTGGTTAAATCAACTGTTACCAACGTATTAAAAGTGTTCGGCTAACGTTTGTCGACAGCCAGAAAAGCTAGATCGGGGGGAAATCGAAAGCCGGAGGCCACAGCGACGACAAAAAGAGTTGCCCGCTGTTTCGAGCGGAACCCCAACCTCTCCGTCCGAGATGTCGCAAAGAAGCTGGGAGTGGTGCCTTCAACCGTGGATAGAGCTAAAAAACGAGCTGGACTGTCGACTTACAAGAAAGTGGTGACTCCAAATCGCGACGATAAACAAAACACGTCGGCCAAAGCACGATCGCGAAAGTTGTACACGACGATGCTGACGAAGTTTGATTGCGTGGTACAGGACGATGAAACTTACGTCAAGGCAGAAAACAACTTTAAACAGCGACAGGAATTTTATACGGCGACCGGACGGGGAAAGGTGGCAGATATTTTCAAGCACATTAAACTGTCAAAGTTCGACGAAGAAATATCTGGTGTGGCAGGCCATCTGTACCAGTGGCTTGAAGAGCAACGTTAACATTGCGACCGGAACCGTCAACCAGGAAATTTATCTGAGCGAGTGCCTACAAAAACGTCTACTGCCTTTCCTGAAGCGACACAATTGTTCCGTTCTATTTTGGCCGGATTTGGCATCTTGCCATTACGGAAAAAAGGCCATGGAGTGGTATGCTGCCAACAACGTTCAAGTGGTGCCCAAGGACAAGAACCCTCCAACACGCCAGAGCTCCACCCAATCAAACAATATTGGGCCATCGTCAAGCGGAACCTTAAGAAGACTCAAAAAGCTGTTGTGAGCGAGAAACAGTTCAAGGCAAACTGGCGTTCTGTGGCGAATAAAGTGGACAATCTTATGGTAGGTGTTAAACGAAAGACTCGGAAATTCGCATCCGGCAAAAAGGAAGCTTAGTTGAATATTTCTTCTGTATTCTGTATTAGCTGAACTTGAAAAAGAAAAATAATTTGACTTATTAATACAAACTTTGACCGACTCACACACATTACTGTTTGTCCAAATTTTGATCGGAACACCCTTTACATCATAATCGTTACTCCACGTATGGAGAATACAAACATAACAATTATTATAGTATTTAGGTTTGTTTTAGGGATGGAATCGGCTGGGCGCCATACCAGCTGAATCCTGGTGAGTGTGAGCTTTTGTGGAAAACCTGTATCTATAAATTGAGAAGAAAGATTAGTAATTTTCATTTAATTCC
Source organism: Aedes koreicus (assembly GCA_024533555.2). Taxonomy (NCBI): domain Eukaryota; kingdom Metazoa; phylum Arthropoda; class Insecta; order Diptera; family Culicidae; genus Aedes; species Aedes koreicus. Next base: position 101,136 of record JAHHFK020001391.1, read on the forward strand.
AACTAATTCAATTGCTTATCTTGACCGATTTGCGTATTTCGTCTACAATGTGCAGACTGCTTCAGTGTCGTGTACTAATACTAATAAAAGTGAAGTATTAGTACACGACACTGAAGAAGTTTGCACATTGTAGACGAAATCCACGTATCGGTCAAGATTAGCAGAAAAGGTAGTTGGAATTAAATAGATATTATTTTTTTTTTTTTTTAAAGGGTGATACGGTCAAAATTTGGTCAAGGGAAAACGCGTGTAAATCGGTGAAATCGTTTATTTAAAAAATCAAATTAAATTTCTTTTTCAAGTTCAATTAGTATAAAATTCAGGAAAAAATATTCAGTTAGGCTTCCGCTTTTCCAAATCCGAATTGCCGGGCCTTACGCTTGACCCCTGCCATCAGATTTTGTACAGCCACCTTGTCCACCTTCTTCGCCGCAGAAAGCCAGTTTGCCTTGAACTGCTGCTCGTCCTTAGCAGTTTTTTTGGTCTTCTTTAGGTTCCGCTTGACAATAGCCCAGTATTTCTCAATTGGGCGGAGCTCTGGCGTGTTGGGAGGGTTCTTGTCCTTGGGAACCACCTGCATGTTGTTGGCGGCGTACCACTCCATGGCCTTTTTACCGTAATGGCAAGATGCCAAATCCGGCCAAAACAGTACGGAACAACCGTGTTTCTTCAGGAAAGGCAGCAGACGTTTATTCAAACACTCTTTCACGTAAATTTCTTGGTTGACAGTCCCGGAAGCTATGAAAATGCTGCTTTTCAAGCCACAGGTACAGATGGCTTGCCAAACCAGATATTTCTTTGCGAACTTTGACAGTTTCGTGTGCTTGAAAATATCTGCTACCTTTCCCCTTCCTTTTGCCGTATAAAACTCCTGTCCCGGAAGCTGCTTGTAGTCGGCTTTGACGTAGGTTTCGTCGTCCATTACCACGCAGTCAAACTTCGTCAGCATCGTCGTGTACAGCCTCCGGGATCGCGCTTTGGCCGTCGTATTTTGTTTATCATCGCGATTTGGAGTCACTACCTTCTTGTAAGTCGATAGTCCGGCTCGTTTTTTGGCTCGATGCACGGTTGTAGACGATACACCCAGCTTATTTGCGGCATCTCGGAGAGATAGGTTAGGGTTTCGCTTGAAACTACCGGCAACTCTCTTTGTCGTCTCAGGGGCTTCCGGTTTTCGATTTCCCCCCGATCCAGACTTCCTGGCTGTCGACAAACGTTCCCCAAACACTTTAATTACATTTGTAACGGTTGATTTGGCAACTTTTAGCGATTTTGCCAACTTTGCGTGCGAGTAGCTCGGATTTTCGCGATGCGCGAGCAAAATTTTGATACGTTGCTCTTTTTGCTTGGACGGCATTTTGACAACTGAAGAGTGAATTCCAAAATCAAAATAGGAACAACATTCTACACAAACACACCTTCAAAATGAGGGGTGTTCAGGTTTTTTAAATGCAAAATTGAAAGAAATACGTCAAGTTGATATTGACCAAATTTTGACCGTATCGCCCTTTATCTAGCCATTCTAGCTGCCATTGGTGGCTTGAATGTATTTTCGCCTTAACAAGAATATTCGATTCATAGGGGGAATTAAATACAAGGAAGAAAAAAAAAACAACAATTTGAAATAAAATGAGGGTTTTCGGTAATGGGTTTTTTTAAAAAAAACACTCTAAAAAACACCAAAGTTAGTCAGTCAGAAAGGCATTTTGACTTCAGTTCGCTGACATCGCAGGAGGCGTTTGATTTGCAAGAACTAAGCATCAGGCTAATGCTTGTCATCGGTTCAACATGATTCCGAGAAGGAGAAGAAGAAACGCATTTGGTCCGGTTCCTTAGTTTCGTGCAGTTTGGGTCTCAGTCCCGTCAAGAACATCCATCCGAATACCTGTCAGAAGTCGAATCACCCTTCTTTGTCTCTCGCTGGCTGACTGCAGTCAAGAAATTCATTAATATCCTTCCTCCGAGCCAAAAGCCAGTCCGTCCAGAAAACGTCGCGTCGTCACTTAATTCATACCGCGCTGGCCAAGTTGGGATCCCGAAATCTTCCGAGTCACATCTTCCGCGAGACAGCTTAAAGGGGGCGGAGAAGTTAAAACCGATTTAAATTAAGGCTGAACCATATAGCCATGGTGGATTTCTCGCTCTTCCCCCGCCACACCCCCTCCGACCAGCATCCATCATTCTTGAACCCGTGCGCAGGACTGAAAATTAAAAATCCGAAATGCTGATTTGATGATGATGAACGTGTGTTTCTTCCAGTTCGGCTTGATGGCCGGGCCATCAGTTCTCGTCGGTATTTTTTTTTTTTATTTCGTTGTTTTCGGAGGTCCTCTGTCGCCTGGTTTACTCCGGGTTCCGAGAAGTACACGGACACTCTATCAATCCGCTGGGCTTTGTTTCTCTTCGTCGCCCATCATCGCGCGGAGGCCAGCACCGTGAACGCATTAATACCCCATGGTGATCATAACAAATGTAATCAAATCAATGGTCTCGAAAGAGCATCATGCAACGAACGCTGGCGGGTAGGAGGGGAAACGAAAATCATTTGTCAGCCCCTGTTGATCGGTCCCGGTGCCGGAGAAAAGATCCAGTGACGACGAAGGGGATTTGTAATCCGCACCAACAAATCGACAACACGAAAAACGTCGTCATCTTTGCTCCGCTTTGGGAGCGGAGTGATTTCGGGCTTTTGATGGTGGCGACGCCAGGTGATTGATGCTGCGAGCATTAATCAATAGGTCAGTTGGGGGAAGACCCGGTGCGGCCGTGGTGGGATTTCATTTGGAATCTGTGATCTTCTGATTTTTCTATGGTGGTCGTAGATTAGGGCGTTTATCGGGAGTCGCGTTGGGACCAGGGAAATTTACATGAGCAAGGACCCAGATTATAAGACTTCAAGCACACCATAATGTGGCACGCTCGTCGCACGCCTAATTTGCTCTAGTTTTGATTGTTTTATTTCGTCTCACCCTCGTTTAAATTTAGGCACGCGGGCGAGCTGCGTTTTCCAAGTGGGAGTAGCAAACAGAGGAGCTATTTAAATATTCCGAAATCTTCCCGTGAATGGACGAAGGAACAGCCCCAAGTAGACGCAAACCGGTCAGGTCCGGTGTGAAATCAAACTAGGATTGGTGTATTGGCAGGTACTTGCGGGATTGAAATCGATTAACGAGGTGAATCGAAAATGGCGTTTCCAATCGCAAGGTGCTCGTCGAGTGATTTATCGTGCTCGCCGAAGAAAGTGCGAAGCCGATGAATTTGACTATCTGTGGCCGATCGATAGCAGAGATCAATTGGATCACGTTGCCGGGCATGATTGTGGAATAGATCACCTGAAATGGCAGATTTTGCGGCCGCTCGTGTGGTAACGGGTTCCGAGCGTATTTAGTACTCCGATTCCGATGGGCGTACCGGGAGAATTCGAATGTTTTCCCCATTTTCTGGCTCTTTCGCGGTTGAATGGTTTGTGTGAAATTCGAAAAATCAACACCGGATCGCACCGGGAGTCGTTCCCATCGCATTTATTTGCATCGTTCAACGCCGCCGTCTAATGATATTGATGATGATGATGCTGCTGATGATTCTAATGGGTGCGATTTGCGTGCGGAATGGGTTTTCGATTCGAAGCACTGCTCAATTTACATTCCGAGGAATGAGTTCAACTGGAAATAATCACAGTATCAAATTTTCGGTACCTTCGAGCCAAACGGAATCGGAGTTCAATTGGTGTTCGGCCGTTCCGTTGCTGGGCTTCTTCTGTACGGGATCTGAGGGCATTCAACTCGTGAAGAAGCTCATTAGATTTGTGCCATGTGAATTATGATGATTTCTGATACATCGTTTCGAATCATCTTAAACCGCATTTGCGGTCATAATTATCACTTAAGTTTGCCTGTTGCAATGTAAATCGTATTTTTTGTATTACATGGTGGGGAGGTTAAAATACACCGGGGCGTTTAAAATAAACCAATTCAAAGCAATAATAAAACGAATGGGGGAGGGAATGCGGATGGGGGTGGGGCGTGCGGCGGGGGGGGGTGGGGTGGAAGTGGTAAATTGGGTCAGTTTCCTGTGGTGGTAATGTTGCGGTGCCGTTTGTGTTATCCGAGCAATATGAGAATATAATATTAATTGTGCGGTTAGAGAATTGTGGTATTGTAGTATTATGTTATAATAGAAGAGTGATTCATGACCGTTTTCACGATTTACAGCCGAGAGTTCTCTGCACGCGAGAGGAGAGCAAAAAACTACAAGGTAAAGGGCGAACACGAAATTATTGCGACACATTCAATTCCATTGGGTAAAAATCAACCAAATTTTGCACACTTTCTCATTGATGTGTATTGTTTACATGCTGTCAAACTCGAAGTCGTGTTTTTCGATTCAACGAAAATGGAGGTGAACCAACGCGAGTCGAGAGAACAAATTCTTTCCAAACACCTGGAATTTCCTGACCTGTCGCACCGGCAGTTGGGAAAAATGTTGAACATTCACCATTCAACCGTCTCCAGAGTGTTGAAGCGGTTCCAGGAGCGGTTGACGTTGGACCACGGCAAAGGAGCTGGAAGAAAACTGGGACCGGAGAACAAAAAGACGGAGGGAAAGGTGAAGCGGATGATTAAAGCAAATCCCAACGTCTCAAGCCGTGATTTGGCTAAAAAGATCGGCATGTCGCAGAGCTACGTCCAGAATGCAAAGAAGAGAGCTGGACTACATACATACAAGGTACAGAACTTCCCAAACCGCGATGAGCGGCAACAATCGACGGCTAAAACTCGGGCACGGAAGCTCTACGAGAAGATGCTGACAAAAAATGGCTGCTGTGTGATGGACGACGAAACGTATATAAATGCCGATTTTAAGCAAATTCCGGGGTTGGAGTTTTTCACCGGCAAGAGCAAGTTCTATGTGGACGACAAATTTAAGAAGAAGAAAATGTCGAAGTTCGCCTCCAAATATCTCATTTGGCAGGCCATCTGCTCTTGCGGACTGAGGAGTGAGCCTTTCGTGACAAAGGGCACAGTAAATGGCGAGATCTACAAATCTGAGTGCCTCTAGAAGCGCCTTTTGCCCTTCTTGCAGCAGCACGACAAAGCTCCGCTATTTTGTCCAGATTTGGCATCATGCCACTATTTCAAAAGTGTCCTGGAGTGGTATGAGGCCAATTCTGCCCATTTTGTTCCAAATGACATGAATCCGCCAAACTGTCCGGAGCTGCGCCCGGTGGAGCAGTACTGGGCAATGATGAAGCGGGAACTTCGGAAGAGCAAGAAGACAGTCAAAGACGAGAAGGACATGTTGAGAAAATGGAAAAAAAACTGAGAAACTGGTACCGGATGACACTGTAAAGACTTTGATGGAGGGCATCAAGCGAAAATGCGTTCAATTTTACACTCAAGGCTCCATCGATTAACTTTTCTTTTGATTTTTGAAGTAAATATATGTATAAAACTACCCTAAAATTTTGGTTTGATTCTAAACATTATAAGAAAATTGGCATGACATTTTCGGTGTCGCAATAATTTCGTGTTCGCCCTTTATAGCCCAATGGGGTTGTGCGCAAAGGGGACGTAGGACTACGCAGCAATCTAATTCCCATACACGTCAGGGCCATCCGCTAATTGATTTAAGTCAGTCCTGAAAAGGGCCAAGAAAATTCTATTCTATTGTGATACGGCCCCGGTTGCATTTTCTACGATGGTTGAGAGGGCCACTTTCTCTAACGCGTAGAAGATAGTTATGGATCTGTTGGTTCATTGGTTGTTCAACGCGCTTTGTTATTTATTCCGGGACCCGACGTTTAATGAATGCTATGTTCAGCCGGGGCGCGGTAATTGAAATTAATTTCAAACAGCTCAAGAGATAATTAGAACCAAATAAACTCTTTAGTTGGCAAACTAATTTGGTCGTCCTGAAAAGGACGGATTTAGTTCGCGGGGGAGAAACAGTTCGCAATTGAACTTGGACTTTCTTTCTTGGTTCATCTCCTCGTCTTTGCGGGTGGCCATCTGCAGGTGACGTGGGATGATTGATTCTTGTCTCGTTGATGTCACGGGCGGCTTTTTCCTGCCAAATCGTAGGCTTCGGCAGCCATGTTTCTCGCAGCGAGGTTGACAGGAGCATCGGCAACAACAGCCAACTGCACCAACGCCTCTCTGGGCAGCGACTGCTCGTCCAACTGCAGATCCTACTCTGCACAGCTCCACGACCGCCGGAAAACTAAATCAAAATGCGAAGGTGTACCCCTTATATAACATTCATGGCTGCCTAGGAGACGTTCCTTACTTAAATATGAAGTCTGTGCGCGGAAAGTACTGTGCATTTGGTAAATTTACCATGAAAAATCGATATTATAAGACATCACTTTATAATTGCGTTAATTTTATTAGTTGCATGTTAAAAATCAATAGTTTGAAATATTTAAACCGAAGCGAAGAAAATGTTCCGATCGATTGGTGCAAACATTTTGGAAATCAATCGTGGACTGACTTAGTTATTAACGATCAAAACCTATATATTTTTCGTGACGCTCCAAATTTTCGCAATTCGAACGTGTACCCTAGTATTGAAAACACAGACGTAGTCCTACGTCAAAAATAATCCCTTGTTCATAATCCCCCTATCGCTTCCACAGGAGAGTGAGCGTGTGTATTTTTTGCCATTGCGATTTTATCTCTTCATTCTATGAAATGAACTATTATTGATTGGCGAGGAACCGACTCGCATGGTGAGTGAGTACCGCTCGAGCAAGTGACGAGTTTGCTCATTGAGTGAATAATGCTGGTTGAACAAGATGTAACGGGTAATTCGCTTGCATCTAAAGGGTGTTCCGATCAAAATTTGGTCGAACAGTAATGTGTGTAAGTCGATCAAAATTTTTGTTAATAAGTCACATTCTTTTTCTTTTTCAAGTTTAGTTCCTACAGAATACAGGAGAAATATTCAGCTAAACTTCCTTTTTACCGAATGCGAATTGCCGCGTCTTTCGTTTAACACCTGCCATAAGATTTTGTACAGTCTCCTTGTCAACTTTATTCGCCGCAGAACGCCAGTTCGCTCACAACAGCTTTTTGAGTCTTCATAAGGTTCCACTTGACGATGGCCCAATATTGTTCGATTGGGCGGATCTCTGGTGTGTTGGGAGGGTTCTTGTCCTTGGGCACCACTTGAACGTTGCTGGCAGCATACCACTCCATGGCATTTTCCCCGTAATGGCACGATGCCAAATCCGGCCAAAATAGAACGGAACAATTGCGTCGCTTCAGAAAAGGCAGTAGACGTTTTTGTAGGCATTCGTTCAGATAAATTTCCTGGTTGGCAGTTCGGGCCGCTATGTAAACGTTGCTCTTCAAGCCACAGGCACCGATGGCCTGCCACACCAGATATTTCTTCGCGAACTTTGACAGTTTAATGTGCTTGAAAATATCTACCACCTTTCCCCATCCGGTTGCCGTATAAAATTCCTGTATAGGAAGCTGTTTAAAGTCTGCCTTGACGTAAAGTTTCACCGTTCTGTATCACTCAATCAAACTTCGTCAGCATTGTCGTGTACAACTTTCGCGATCGTGCTTTGGCCGACGTGTTTTGTTTATCGTCGCGATTTGGAGTCACCACTTTCTTGTCAGTCGACAGTCCAGCTCGTTGTTTAACTCTATCCACGGTTGAAGGCGCCACTCCCAACTTCTTTGCGACATCTCGGACGAAGAGGTTGGGGTTCCGCTCGAAACAGCGGGCAACTCTTTTTGTCGTCGCGGTGGCCTCCGGCTTTCGATGTGTGTGTTGTCAACATGACACACATGTTTAGCCCGGGAGTTGGAAGGTGATAGCTCTGTTGGGGTCCAGTGACCCATTTCAGAATGCATGGTTACTCACGTCCATTCCGAGGCCACTTTCACTCACAACAAGCCCCGCATAAATACAGTACAAACATCAAATGGATATTACCCAAGTAACAATTTTAGTTTTATTCCAGCCGTAAAACACTTCTCCCAGCTTTGTTGATAAAACTACAATCAAAACTGTTTTGTCTACCACCACCTCCTCTATACTTCTTTAAAGCCGAAATTTGCACCAAATGGCCCGTTCTATCGACGGTTGTGAAAATAAGTTAATAAAACCTTTATAAGAACATAAAGATTTTGAACATGTTCTAGTGAAAGATGTTATGACTACTTAAGAACCTTCATAAAACCTATTGGCTGCCATGAAAACCATAATGCGGCCAAATGGCCATAGCTGTCAAACTTCACTGTGAAATCGAGGTTGTTTTTTGTTGGTCTGCTATGTTCGATTCTCTGCTCTTCTGATTTATTTAGCAGTAAAAAAAAAGTCTAGTGTTGCGGGTAATTTTGTATGATAGCAAAATAACCAAAACAAATAGTATTTTCTGCAGCGTATTGAGCTCCAAATTATATGCCCATTTATTTTTATGGTGAATATTGGCACGATAAGAGCCGAAAATTAATGCGCCTCGGAAATTATTCGAATTTACAACAACATAAAACAAATTAAAACAAATGCATTCGATAAATTAATCATGAATTTCCTGAAAAGTGCTAGGAATTGGATAAGATTATCTATAAGAATGCCGAAATAAGTCTCCGGTCGACAGTTTATTTGCATACCATTTAAAATTTGATGCATTTATTTCTCCCCATTTTTGTTCTTATATTTCCACAATTATTTCTTATATTTCAATATAGCGATTGGAAAAAAAATCACAGTTTTTCCATAAAGCCAATTATTCTTCGCAATGACTATTATAAAACTATTTGGTTTTATGGTGACTTCCTTCAATGCCAATTTTCCGTTTAATGCATTTACTGGAGGCAAAATGATTTTAAAATGCCTTTTCAACTGACCATAATAAGATAATATCAATGAGTCCTAAAACGGCATTTTATGAGTTCATAAAGTCGAAATAAAACCTTTGATAGGAGTAAAAGGAATTTGAAAAACAAGGTTTTTAAGATCGTTGTAAACAAGCTGTGTAGGTTCTCATAAACCTGACTAAAATATTAAACCTATTGGCACATCCTGGTGCCATAATAAAAGCAAATTGAATTCAAGTGGCTTTCATAAAACTTTAATAAAACTTAATAAATCAGGATGGTGTTAGCAATGTTACTTGGGTAGTACTGTGCATACACTTCCATCATCAAAGCATATTGTTTTGAGGATTAGCAGTATCGTTCGAATTGAGTTATAATTAGATAGTTCTCACCGGATATTGTTGCTGATGTTCAGTCTTCGGCTTCTCTGTGATGCTAAGGGATGCATCAATGTTGCGAACGTGGACTTGAAAAATAACAATCACTGTGCAACGAAAGGAAAAAAAAACTTGACAGCTCTATACACCACGAGGTGAGTGCGTAATCTGTCAGTCATTCACGAGCGCATGCACGTTGGCTTCGTTCGTTGCTTCTGACCAGCAAATGGCCGTTCTCTAATTGCACTGTGCTACGGTGTGAACAAATAATTAAATACTTTATTTCTAGCCAAAAATACAAATTAAAATGAATACTGAGGGAAACAGGACTGTTGCTTGCAAGATCGCGGTTGCTTTACTGATGACGATAGATGACGTCGATGACAGTTGTCACACTTCCGTTGTCAATGCCAAGAGATAAGAGGTGCAACAACTATCGAGTGAAAGTAGTGTGCGCACTACAGTAAGCGCACTCATTCGTCGTTGGGTGGTAACCCAACACCTCCCCTTTTAGTATACCTGGTAGGGTTCATATCGGGCAGGTACACGACGTTGCCGCGTCGACCGACGCTGTATCAACTCTTCAGGATCAGGTTGTCTGTTGGGCTTACGCACTCGACGCGGTTGAATTTCTGGTTCCATTAGCCCTCGCAAGAACTCTTCCTCTGGAACCGCATTTGGATTCGATGAATTCAATCCCCAGGTGCCTAGCAGAATATCGAGAGGGATGGACCGATCTATTTTAGTTGCCTTTGGCGCTCCGCTTTCATAGCGTTCCCGCAGTTGGTTGCTGTGGCTGCGAATTAATCGTTGACGTTCCGGAAGCCAAACGTTGTACATTACTTGACCCACTTCTTTCCACGACAACTCCAGGCACCCATGTCCAATCATTGCCTTGGTGCACTTGGGCGTACACTTGGTCCTGAACTTCGAATGACTTCTGCTTGGCTCCGTGTTTCTTGTCGAACTGTTGGTTTTGCTTGAGATTGGTGTTCTTGCGAAAATTGCTTGATGGGCGGAGTAGTTCAAGTGATGTCCGCAACGGTCTTCCCAGCAGCACTTCAGCGGGGGCTTTACCTTCTGGGACACTGCGACATGGTGTTGATCTGTAGCAGAGCAAGAAAGTGTCTAATGCTTCGTCTAACGTTTCCCCTCCGGCCTGAATTTTCTTAATGGTCCTTTTAAAGGTATCTACGAACCTTTCCACCTGCCCATTGCTTTGTGGGTGAAAGGGTGCAGTTTTGAGGTGCATGATACCATTCGACTCGCAGAATCGTTCGAATGTGTCACTCGTTAGCTGTGTTCCGTTGTCGGATACAAGTACTTCCGGCATACCAAATCGGCTGAAAATCTGGCGTAGGATGTCGATGGTAGCTGACGTCGTGATTCGCTTAGTAGGTACTACCTCGGGCCACGTGGACAGAGAATCCACTAACAGGAGATAGTATGTTCCATTGATCGGCCCCGCAAAATCTACGTGGACTCTTTGCCATGGTTTTTCGGGGATGGGCCACGACTCTAGCTTCGTCTTGGTATCAGTCTTCGCGACGGAGGCACATTCCGAACAGGATCGGACCAGGGCGGTGACGTGTTTGTCGATGTTTGGCCAATAGACGTAGTTTCTTGCTAGTGACCGCATGCGCTCGACACCCGGGTGCCCTTTGTGAAGTTGCTGCAGTACCTTTTGTTGAAGCTTCCTCGGTACCACAATCCGCTCTCCGTACATTAGAACTTTTTGCGCTGCATACAAGGATTCTCGGCGTGCGAAGAACTGCTGAACCTCTGTCCCTCCAGAGATGGTTTTCTTGTCGCTAGGCCAACCGTTTATGACATATTTGAGGACTTGCTGCAGCGTCTCGTCTCGTTTAGTCTCGGCTGCTATCATTTTGTATGACACTGGGAGATATTCAATGGATTGGCTGACGATGTTGCAGATCACCTGTTCCACCTCGAGCGACGCTATTACGTAGTGGCTTAATGTGGCTGTTGATCAGACGGGATAGTATGTCTGCGTGTCCGAATTGATCCGTGGATACATACTCGATTTGGAAATCATAGAGTAGCATGGTGAGTGCCCACCTCTGCAGGCGGTTTGCGGTGTACGATGGAATCCTTCGTTTTGACCCGAAAATGGCCAAAATGGTCTGCAGGATGAACTGTCTGCCGCAGATCATTCTATGAAACTTAGTAACGACATATACGAGGCCCAATGCCTCTTTCTCGATCTGACTGTAGCGGGATTCGGCTGGGGTCAAGCTTCGGGATGCATGGTATACTGCCTTTTCCGATCCATCTGGGAACCGATGAGCAATGCGAGCGCCGATGCCCACATTCGATGCGTCCGCTGACACCACCATCGTAAGGCGAGGATTATAGTGAGTCAGCAAGAGGGGTGACTGCAAGACGTCCTTGAACCGATCGAAAGAGCGTTGACACGTATCTGTCCATTGGAAGCTGGCTCCCTCTTTGAGGAGCTCGTCTAGCGGCTGGCGAAGTTTTCGCTTATGCCGGATGTATTTGCCATAATAATTAATTGCACCTAAATATGATCTCAGTGTTGGGACGTCATGTGGCGGGGGCATGTTGACTATCACTTTCATCTTATCCGGATCGGGGCGGATGCCCTCGGAATCCAGAAGTAGACCCAGGTACTTTACCTGACGCATAAAGAATCGGCACTTCTCGAACTTCAACGTAAATCCATACTCCTGGATGCGCTGCAAAACTAGATGAAGATTCCGTCTGTGTTCCTCCATATTTCGACCACCGGCCAGGATGTCATCGAGGTACGGTGACGTACATTCGATTCCGGCCAGCATCGTGTACATGATTTGTTGGAACGCTCCCGGCGCGCTCTTGATTCCGGGTGAAAGTCGATTGAATTGGTACAGTCCCTTGTGTGTGTTGATGTTGATCAACTTGCGACTTTCCTTGTCAACTGGGACTTGTAGGTAAGCGTTGGATAGATCGATATGGCTAAACACGGTGCAGTTTGCCATTCGATTGAAAATGTCCTCCGGAAGTGGTAGAGGATAGTTGTGCGACTCCAGAACGCTGTTCAACCCGGTGGAGAAGTCGGCACACATGCGGACGGATCGGTCCGGCTTACGTACTACTACAATCGGTGCTGCCCAATCTGCATACGTAACCGGTGTGATAATACCCAGGTCTTCCAGGCGCTTCAGTTCGTCTTCGACGACCGCTTCCATTCCGTACGATACCGGTCGCTTAGGCTTAAATACCGGTCGGGCATCCTCCTTGAGCGTGAAATGTACTTGCGTTTTCTTACAGAGGCCCATGCGTTCCGTGAAAACGTCTGGAAACATTGCCCTCAGCTCGGAAATCTGCTGGTCTTCTTGTTTGGCACCGACCAGCTTGCAGAAGGACGAAAACGGAACGTCCCACAGGCCAAACTCGTCCAACAAGTCTGAGCCTAAAACATTCAAGGAAAGGTTAGCATTACAAACGTAACATGTACCTTCCCGTTGTGTATCGCCGATGGTGATGGAGGCTCGAAACATTGCATCGATAGCGAGCCTGCTGCCGGAAGCTGTCTGCACTTGACAGTCAGGCGGTGACGTCTGGGGAGCCCCGACCTTGATCCAATTTTGCTTGGAGATAATGGTTATGTCAGAGCCGGAATCCAGTTGAAGGTTGACTGGCACTCCGTTGATGTTTGTTTCCACGTACCGCCGGCTTCGTTTCACGTCCTTTACTACCACGATCTTTTTTGAGTGCCTTGATTTGTACTGCTGCTTCCCACTGTTTGACTTCGGACGCTGCTTGAAGCACCCGCAGTAGCCTTCCTTGTGGCCCGTTCGACCACAGTCCCGGCACTTATGTTCCTTGAAATTGCATTGACTGGAGAAATGCATACCGCCACAACACCAGCAAGGCGTTTTCGGAGCATCCCTTTTGTTTTTGTTGTTCATGTTTCCCTTCTGGCGATTGTTCGGAGAATGGGGTCTGTAGGCGTTTGTAGCGGCGACAGTGGATGTCGAAGATCCCAAGTAGCAATTCAAATGCAAATTGGTTTTATTCTGGTTTATGGGGGGTTTATCAGAGTATGGGGCCCGGGTATCAGGGGTTTCAAGAGGGGGTTAATCATTAAAGTTCCAAGGGGAAAAAAAACCTCCATAAAACTACATCATTTATAAGTGTAATTCACCGTATCAGCAATTTGATAAGATACTTGATCCCTCTCTCAAGACATCGTTTCGCAACTTGCATAAAACCTGATAAAAGTTTTGTAAAGGTTTTATGACATTCTTCTTTAAGATGAATGTATCTTGGAAATGCTGCCATAAAACTCTCTTAGAACCATTTGATTTTAAATAAGAGCACATATTATTGAGAAAGAACATTATGTGAAAAATAAACAAAGTGTCACAATGGACGCCCACAGGTGGAAGAAATTAAAAACCAGCGGACCCAAGCGGAAATTCAATAAAAACCTATTCAATATATGAACACTCCTTCATCTCAGCCACAAACGACAATTTTGTTTTACCATTCCATTGGATTCGCAGCTTACTGAGACTAACTTATCAAAAGGGTCTATGCGTTATGCGTAAAACGAAAAAAATAAAATGGTGCAATGTGTCGCCAGTTGAAAACCGAAATGCGTAACTCATGATATTTGATTTTATGCCAGTTATGCAAGTTAAACCTAACGTCTCAGATAGTGCGTTATATGGCGCACCACCGTGGAAATACAGCGCAGTACTTTTGACGTAAGGTTTAATGTGCACTACGATTGTCAAATGTTATGTTAATGTTGAATTCTCTCAAGTCGTGCATTTCAGTTCACAATAGGCTTCATAATATTTATACTCGTTGCAAGTAAAAATTGGTAAATCATCTGATCGAAAATCGATTTTTCCCATGATCCGCACGTTTAATCCAAAGTCGGAAGTAGTGCGCTGGAATCGCTCAGTGATCCACTAAACAGTGCACTTCTTCCAACGCTAGGTTCAGCGTACAGATCAAGAGAAAAATCATCTTTCGCTCAACTGATGTTGCAGCCATCGACGCAATCTGTTCTTCTTCCCAAATCCTTTGTTAGCATATTCAAGTTAGAGTTTTTTTTAATGTTTTAATTGCCTTACAATGGTGATTAAAAACAACAAATTATAAGCTGTAATTATGAACAACAACTATGCATAGACACTTTTGATTTGAACGTTCACATTTTCTTTGTTTATGATGTGCCTTCTCCACAATGATTTTATGGCTATCTTACGGAAGACTTGTTTACCTTGAGCAATTCAAACAAGTTTTATTCAAGCGTTACTCCTCTTTTTCAAGAATAGAACAAGTAAAGATGAACTTATCGCGCTCCTAAAAAATCTTGTTAGTCTTGTGCAAGAAATATTAGTTTTATATGCGTTTTATGGTAGTTTTAGATAAAACCATTGAAAAAACGACGAGCGTGGCTATTCTGGATTCCCTCCGAATGGTAGCCATTTTCAAATATATGCAACAAAACTCTCGTTTTTTAATTGCAACGAACTATTTCTGCTGTTTAAAATACAGTTTGAAACTTAAAATGGATTGTAGACACAATTTATTCAAGATCTAACAATTTATCAGCCTTGTCACCTAATTGTTGAATTGTCTAGTATTTTTTATTTTTCAAATAAATCAATGTTCTAGCAATGATTCCGTGGCGCATTAAAATTTTCGAACTTTTATGTTAAAAAACACTAATAAACTGAGGGAAAAAGTAAGGGGGAAAAAAAGGTTGGAAATTAAATTTATGAAAAATATTTTTGTGTTTTTTTAAAAAGAAAAAAAAGATAAAAGTGTGGGGGGTGAAAAAAAAAAAATAAAATAGTGGTGTTTTTAATTATAAAATTGAAAGTTTTTGTGTTGTTTGATTGACCCCCGATGAGCACCGTATCTTGCTTCAGATTTATGAGGCTTTTGCACTCCTCGACTACTTTCTCCAGTGTGATGTCGTTCGCTTCGTTGATCTTCGACAGCAGGCGCATCCGGATATCCGAGTCCTTAGAGGATTTGAGCCCACACACGAATATCAGGCATTTAAACTGCTCCTCCTTTAGCTGCTGCAGCTTAAAGTCGACGCACGCTCGATTTACTTTGCAGGAGTAACTGATAAAGTCCTCATTCTCGTCCTTTGTTGTCTGGAGGCACTGATATCGACGATGAAAAGTTGATACTGGCGTGCCGAAAATCGTCTTCAGCTTGGCAACGGTCTCCTCAAACAAGAATTCTTTCGAGAGTTTAGGTAGAATGAATGATGTATACCTTTCGTGTGCAGCGGGACTCAGCTTTCTGAACAGCAATCGAACCTTTGCGCCGTCCTTGAGCTGGGCCGCATCCTTTTCGAAAAGGTCTGCATACCGCGAGAACCAAGCGTCGAAGGAGCATCCTTTCTCCATGTCGTAAACGAATTCGGTGATATTCGTCGCTAAGGAATCGAGGATATATTCGTTCCGATTCGTATTGTGCACGCTTCCCTGGATAGCCGACACCTGTTCTGAAAGGCGTGTCACATTCTGATTGTTGAAAATCTTGAGAATTGTCTCCTTGAAGGGCTGATCGTGGTTCTGCTGCGATGGTGGATTCGACATCTTTAGATTGTTTGACACACACGGTTTCAACGTGTCGTGATATTCTCAGTATTTTATCCACCGACACGCGTTTTACCGGACTCGTCGCCACTTTGTTACGTTGTGGACTATTTTCACTAAGTCTTACACAAAGCAGGCGGAGATTTTATGATTTCACAGTTTTTTAAAGTTGAATTACGAATTATTTTTTGATATTTTCTCGCAAAAACGACGCAGCAAAAACAAAACACGTCAGTTTTCAAGCACGGCTTGCTGCGATCATCATTTATTGATTCGAATGGTATCATTATTTGGCTTTCAACTGCTCTATGTTAGGCTTCATTCATGTTTTATTTAACAAATGTTGCAAGCGTTATCGTGGCATCCCCAAAACAGTATCTGTTAAGTTCAGTGAAAGCTTTCATCTAACGTCAACCCCCCCCTCAACAAGCAGTTAATTTCCGTCGACAGTTGTGCGATATCCCTCAGCCTCGCTCTCCGTGGCCGAGTTGCTATTTGTTGTTGAAACTGTAAAACTGGCGCGGTGACTGAACTGCCTCTATTTACCTCTGGGGCTACGTAGTTAAGTCATAAAACTCAACTCCCGTACGGTCAAGCTCCCGGGGTGTTCACTGAAATTGAAGCTCTATTCAAGCATCCGCCTAATCGGCCAGATCGTGCCAAACCTGCCAGGCGAAAAAATCGCAAAACTGTTCGAGAGCGAACGCTGGGCACACTTGCAGCTCGAGGAAGGGACCCGCGAAATTAAGACAAGTGCTAGTTTATTGCAGCGCGCACACACACACACACACACACAAGCACACCACGGAGACCACCGACTGATTGCCGGCCGCCAGTACGCAGGAGGCATTGGATCGATAATGAACAGCGCGCGCCCACCGCAGGGCCTACTCCGACTGCTGGGTCGGACAATCAGCGCGAAAACTATATCATGTTGGGCCTCGAGAACAAGATCGTTAATTTGAATATCGCATGCTGTAGGTATCAGCCGATCTACTGGCTGGAGCGAAAATTGTCAATAAGTGACCATATGGACTTTTTCGTTTCCCCCGGGCGATGAAACCCGTTGAATGCACTCGGGAAAAAGTAAACGAGTTGCTTTCGATAGGATGGGCCATCCAGAATAGACGCGTTCCCATGGATGATGATGATCGCCGAGTTTTCCCACGCGTCGCAGCTTAGTGGAGGGGGACAGTTGAATCTTCTCGAAGACATCGTAATACACCGTGCAAGCTGGTTTCAGGTTGTAATTAACTTTCAGAGGTTCATTGCTAGACGTAATTGTGAACGCAGTGAAGAATTCGGTCAAAATCAGACGAATCAGTATGAAATTTCATCCAGAATGAAAAACCATTTATAAAGTTGTAAGCGGTAGTAATTCCAATCCCTTAAACTGGTAACTAGGCCTAAGATTGATTCACTAGGGTCGTGTGCTGCGGTTTGACACCAACCGCAACGGCAAACAAGTCGGTGTGGTTGAGTCCTCGTGCCGTTTCTAGCCACCTTCCCGCGCACCGCCAGCCACCGACCGGCAGTCAGGAAGTTTGAGGTTAGGGTCGTCGTCGTCGTCGTTTGTTGAACGATATACACATACCTTTGTGATTCGGTTCCATTTAACTACAAAACAGCTAATGAGTGCCTTGCCTCACTTTGAGAGAAGCCCCCCAACATGTGAGCACGATACAGTTTAGCTCCATTCTAATTCCGTGACGCGCCAGAGACTGAAGTAGGAATGAAGATATAATTACGAGTTTCATTGTAATTGGGTGATAAATGGAGGCGGCTGTTGTTTGTGCGCCTAAGCGGGGATTTTGCATGTTTTTGTTATTTGTGAGTAGTATATGATTTGCCACACCGTCATTAAATGGGTCTTAATTTGGCAGGAGGAAACACTTTTTCTCAAACCATGCACTCTGACAGCTGTCATTACTCGGCCCCAGTCAGATCGGGTCACATTCCGAGCATACCCCAATCCAATCAGCTGCTGAGCAGAGTACCGCTAATGGGGTGATTTACGCGTGGCCTACAACCGGAGGAGTCGAGCAACAACAGTTGGTACAAAAACATCTACGAAAGAAAAAAAAGTTGAACGAGATCTCCAAACGAGGCTTCCTGAACCTTTCCGAGAGTGGCACGCAAAGTATCACGCGGCCAGTACCGTTCGTTACCGCGCATTGATTGACCATTTAAGTATATCATTTGGCCGCCGCTCCCAAATGGCGATCAGCGTGCTAATCAAACCGTTGTAAGTACGTACTAGTTATGTCTAAATGCTTTAAACTAAACAAGCAAATAAAAACCACGACGCGGCCGAGCTTCACACGTTCTCCCACATCCCGGCACGCAAAGTATTTTCGAACAGCCGCAGCAGCCGGTTGGTAAGGAGGGCTCCCAGCAGCAGTGGGATGGATGATACGAACGAAAATGAGTGTAATAAAAGAACGACGGCCAAAAGATATACACTCTTCACTTGTTCAACAGGTCGTTTGATAACTATACAAATATAATAAAATAAATAATGATTCGGATTTATCGAAATTTCTCACGATGCTTTTTTTTGCGGCCAGATTACCGTTGCCTTTGGGTTAAAAAAAATGAATGGTTGTGTGACGAAGCTTCCGAAAATTGGTTTTTGAATCATAGGAACCTGGGAATTTTTTAACTGCTTTCGCTTGCAATAGTTAGCTTGAATGCCAGCGGGAACCAGTCCTGCACTGTCACTTTGAAATTAAAGTCCTGGATTGAATTAAGAATGGTGAGTTATACACCTTTCAAGATGATCCTATATTAGGTAAATTGTGGAGTAACAAATTGGTGAGATTTTGTTAAAAGATCAACACCTCTTCACAATCCAAGTAACAATTTAAAATTTGCATTACTTTTAACGTGGGTACTACGTTTTTGTTTACAATACTGGGGTACAATAAAAAAAAATCGCATTGCAACCGTCACGAAAAGTGGTCGGGTTCTGAGAATTAATATCTCAGTCATTTCTCAAAAGATTTTCAAAATGTTTACACCGATCGATCGAATGTATTTCTACGCATCAATTTCAATACAGAACATTGTTGATTTCGGGATTCATAAATGTTAAACCTTGCCTGAAAAAGTATATTAACTCCTTCAGGCCTAAAGGGTCATATACGACCACAAAAGGATAATGGCTGTATAAAAGGCTGAATAATAGTGTACACTGTCTTCGGCAAATTTGTTTTCCGTCACTTTTTCTATCTGGAAAATATAAAAAAAAACATGAGTTTAAGGCCGATTTGACGACCTAGAACATCCTGAATATGAAGAAGTTCAGAAAAAAAAAATGCATTATTAATAGTGTACAGTGTTGTCTTAGAATATTGTACATATGTATACGTATTCTCTAAATTCTCGTTGATAAACGTTAAACATTTTTGTATCTAACTGGGAGGTTATAGGTCATCCAAACTGTCCTTGAGTTCAGAACATAAGATCTTCAGTAGTATCTATAGCTCTTTGGGCTATACAAAGTTACGCTATGTATTCAACCATATTCAGTGAATATTTTCATACGGAAAAATAACATAATGACATAAACGGGAATAATCTAGGTCATCCAAACTGTCCTTGAGTTTAGAACATAAGATCTACAGTTGTAACAGTAGGTGTTTGGCGTGTGCAAAGGGACAAAATATTAAAAAATATTGATTGAATAGTGTGGAAGGCTAATATACATAATGCGACAATCGTGGGATATTATAGGTACTCCAAACTGTCCTTAAAATCAAAATATAAGACCTACAGTTCTAACAGTAGTTTTTTGAGCTATATATGGGTACCATATGTATTCAAATATATTCAATGAATCCAACCTTCCAACACTTATTATTTTAGGTAATCCAAAATGTCCTGGAGTTCAGAACTTGGAATCTACGGTAGTAGCAGTAGTTTTTTGGGCTATACAATGTTAAGTCACGTAATCAAGTAAATTTAGTGAATATTTTTGAACGTAAAAATACACAAGTAGATAATTTTGAGATGATCTAAGTCATTCAAACTGTTTTTGCTTTCAGAACTAAGTATATGACATGTTATAGGTCATCTGAACTATCCTTGAAATCTGAACAAACGACCTAGAGTTGTAACAAAAGCTTTCTAGGCTATGCAATGCTATGATGTGCATTAAAACATACTCATTGATCATTTTGGAAGAACAACAGACATTATGAGATAATCTTTGGATGTTCTAGTTTATCCAAAATCTCCTGGAATTCAACATTTAAAATCTACAGTTTTTTGGACTAAACAAAGTAACAATATGTATTCGACCAAAAAAAAAAGAGTCTTTTGAAAGGTCAACCGATATAATGAGATATTTTGGGATGTTCTAGGCCATCAAACCTGCCCTTGAGTTCAGAATTGAGGATCTATAGTCGTAAAGTTAGCTATATAATCTATGAAAGGTGACGTTATGCATTCAAACACATTCAGTGAAGCTTCTGTAAGCTCATCAGTCATCATCAGACTATCAGGTTCATAAAAACTGACTTTGAGTTCAGAACTTAAGATATGCGGTAGTAACCGTAGCTTCCTGGGCTATACAAAGCTACGATAAATATTCGAATATATTCAATGAATATTCTGAAACGTCCACAGACATCAAAGGATAACCTTGTTAGTTTTAGGTCCTCCAAACTGTCCTTTAAAACTTAAGGTCTACTATTGTAACAATAGCTTTATGAGCTGTACAAAGTTAAGTTAGTTTGTTTGGGGTAGAATATCCTAAGATTATCTCATAATGACAATTGGTCTTCCAGGACATTCATTGAATATGTTTAAATACATATAATAACATTGTATAGTGGATAAAGCTACTGTTACAACTGTAGATCTTAATTTCTGAACTCTTGGGCACTTTGGACTGCTCTCAAAAAAATAATATGTCCTAATTTTTCAATCATTTCCATGTTATCGAGCACCAAATCAATCAGAATTCACCAAATTGGTTGTATAAATTAGGCCTGAAAGGGTTAATTAAAAAAAATGGCATTGTACCAGCTAAATGGCTTTTTAACCATGTTTCTTTCAACCAATCTTGAATACTAATAACACCACAATGTTGTTCATCTATCATGCAGTATGATTTGTTTCAGAAGTTGAACTTCAATTCACCAGAAATGTTCTCATTTAAAACAATTTTCACTCAAATCTCAAGTACCACCTGATATGTCAGTGAAAACTTGATTATTTACATTGATATGACAACTCGAGTATCCGAGAAACGTCAAATCTAGCACTGCTCTATGATTCGAAATGTTTAGAAAAGTCAATGTGCATCGGGTAACACTAACCCTGTTTAATTTCGAAAAAGGATTCGTACGAACGGGGTCGAACGAAAACAAGAATACCTTTTTCGAACTCGTTCGTATAGAGTCGTTCGAACGAAGTATGAATACGGCCGTAAACAAATATAAGGGTGAATATCTCCTCTCTGGCCCACAGAAATTTTACGATAAGTATTTCATTCAAAGGTAGAACATCAAAGCTGAATCCCTGTTTCAAACTTAATTCCTAGCGTTTGTTTAAACTAAAAACTGGACTCGGAAAAAATGAGACACACAAAAATGATCACCAAACATTTATTTTAAATCGGATACTTCTCTTTTCAGGGATAAAAAAAACTATATATTAGCTATGTTTTGGCATAATTTATTTATTGAATTTCCTCCCCCAAGCTGAATGCTCGTACATTTCTCTTAACACTGCTCGTGAGATCTTGGGCGAGGCTTTGTCCATCTTCCTTACACAATTTCTCCCAGTTTTTCTTCAAAGCTTCATCGGTTTTGAATGTTTTTCCGCTTTTCTTCAACTTCTTCTTCATTATCGCCCAAAACCTTTCGATCGGACGAAGTTCTGATGTATTTGTGTATTTGGCGGGTTCGCCTTCGTCGGGACCACATTAACGTCCTTCGCCTCGTACCAATCCATCACAGGCTTGGCGTAATGGCACGAAGCGAGATTCGGTCAGAACAGCGTGGGACCACGGTGAGAGCGGAGGAAGGGCAGCAAGCGCTTCTGCAAGCATTCCTCTCGATAAATCTGCCCGTTTATGGTGGCGGTTGTAACGAACGGCTTGCTGTACTTCTTCGCGAATTTGTCCATCTTTCTCTTCCGGAACTTTTCCGGAACCTCCAAGCGGTACGTACCGACAAAAAACTCGAGGCCGGGGATTTGTTTGGTGTCCGCCTTGATATATGTCTCGTCGTCCATGACGAGACAGCCTGGCTTGACCAGCCACTCACGGTACAGCTTCCGCGCACGCAATTTGGCCACCGTGTTTTGCTTGTCAGTCCGGTTTGGCGCCTTACTGACCTTAAAAACACGTAGCTCAGCCCGTTTCATGGTCTGCTGGACGAAGCACTTCGACGAATTGACCTTTTTGGCCACGTCTCGGGTGGAAAGGTTCGGGTTATTCTTAAAGTACTGCCTTATCTTCCGCGCCTTCTCTGGGTATTCCGTTTTCGGTTTTCGGCAGCTTCCAGCGCGCCGCTCGATGGCCTTCGTCTCCGGTGGAATGGTGGATTCCAAGCCTTTTGCCGATCCATCTGTGCGACTGACCAGGATTATCGATCACCGCGCCCAAGATTTGCTGGCGTAGCTCTTCTTGTTTCGAATGCATCTGGAAAACTACTTGACAGATCGCGATCATTTTGCACTCATTAATAAAACACTCTAAACTAGTATTACTCAAAATTTCATTAATTTTTACCCACGCGATAAAAAGTTACACCCAAAACAATGTGTCGCATTTTTTCCGAGTCCAATATTTAATTAAAATGTACTTAAAAGAAACATGTCTAAGCGCACAAAGCTATTGGTCGAAAATGACATCATGTTTGCGCCTTGCTCTGATTGGTTCATACTGCCACAGTTACCGTGCCAGCAGGGATGCCAGATATACAGACATTTGATCATGCATACAGACATCATACAGTTTACAGACATTTGGAAAATGTTACAGACATATACAGATATTCATTTCGGCGAACTTCCAGATTAAAAAAAAAAACAAGGCGATACGGAAAGTCAGATACGTCACAGTAAGCAAATGAATTACAGTCTGTAGTTGGACCAGTTTGTTGGCGTAAAAAAAAACCAGTGAGGGATGTAGAAGTACAAGTATATGCCTGGCTGTTTTCTAAGGCTGTTTTCACTGATTCGATTCGATCCTTGTCAAAGACGTAGCATTGAAACAAATAAAAAATACGGCCATCATAAGAATGTCCTTAGCAAATCTCATCATCAAGAATTGGTGGCAAATTGGTATTAAAAATTGGTGGCGGTCCAAACCATTTAGTTTTATAATCGATGAGTCAACTGATACTACTGCTCACGAAAACATTGGTTTTTGTAGTGAGGACTTTCTATTGGATGGGCTTGGAACCGTCAACTCGAGATTCTTTTTATCACGTTTTCAAGATTGCTGAAGCGGATGCTACTAATGTTTAATAAAGATTTGATTCCTTACAAAAAGAAACTAATAGGGGTCGGGGTGGAGGGAGCGAGTGTTATGGGCGGTGGGAAGCATTCTGTGTCTGTACAAAAAAGAGACAAAAAAATAGTTATTTTGTTGATGTATTATTTTTTGAAACAACATTTTTAAAAATAATCGCTGACCAACCTTTACGATGTGGTCCTGCACCACAAGTAGTGTAATAAATTACGTGGGGGTGTTGCGGCGCGCGGTGTATGGCTAAATATACGTGGTGTGTCAAGTACAACACATAAGTCACAAATTACATACTGTCATGCTGAATTTCTATATATATATGTAATTAAAAAAAAAAAAAAAGTATTTACCTTACCGACGATACCCTCAACAATTTAAGGCTCGTACGCAGTGATAACGAAAGCGGAACGGCAACGGCAGTGGAAGAGCCCAATCTGGCTAAACCTGCTTGTCGGTTAGAAAACTGACTAAATTCAAGTTGATTCCAATTGGGCGTATCGACGTCATTTGCGACAACTGTCAAACTTGCCGTTTCCGTTCCACTTAGCGTTTGGGCCTTTGGCATTAATTGATCCTGCCAATATCAGAGCAAAAGCCCATCCAACAATTTGTCAACTTATCAAACGAGCTGAGAACATTATTGATGATGCATCAGATCAACCAATCGACGACGAGTTCCGGGTATTGAGATTTTCAGTGGCGGATATTCCAGAAAATCTGCATTGCGAAGAATTTTAGAACAAGTGCATTCCAACAATATTGGATATACCACATTCGACGGCCGCTGTCGAGCAAATTATTTCAATTTACAATATCAATTAAACCATTGCTCGCAATCGCACTGCCACATAAACCATGAAAGTCATTTGGTCATATACGTTAGATCACAGAAAAAGAAAAACGGAGTGGTTGAAATTTCATCTAATGTGAAATGTCTGTTCACAAGCGACATGTACAACCAAATTTAAGTTCCTTGAGCCTTTGGAGTCAATGAATTTTGTAGTAGTGAAGTGAAATCCCACCTTTATTTTATTAAATTTATGAATGATGATAATAAACGATTTTCCTAGAATTTTTCGAAACATCCAATCTAAAAGATCAAAATATTTTGCTTTCTCATATTTAGTGATTGAAAAACGACAGTGATTTAATCATATTTATGGAAAAGAAAGGAAAGTTGACATTTAAATATAAACGCAATCGCTTTTCCGTTAGATTTTTGTTCATGCACTGTTTACAAAACCTAATCTCACCTCTACGCGTTTGTCAGCATCGATAAAAAGCGATTTTCAACATTTTTTTTTCTTTTCAATGAAGCATCTTAAAACCAAAATGGAAACCCTTATACAGACAAATACAGACATTTCCTAGAGATTGATACAGACTTTTGAAAATAGTATCTGCCATCCCTGCGTGCCAGCGATTATCAAACATGTGGGGACGGCCGACCAATCATCAGTTCCCGCTGTGCATCCGCATGCGAAAGACGTGTTTGCGGAACACGTTGGTAGAAAACGCCGCCCCTGAACACAAGAAGACCAGACCAAGAAGAATCATCCACGTCACCTGCAGTTAGCCATCCGCAACGACGAGGAGCTGAACAAACTTTTCTCCGGTGTGACCATTTCACAGAGTGGTGTCCTACAGCCCAAGAAGATTGAAGAAAATTTCAAACGCAAACCATGTTATCAACTAAAATCCATCCTTTTTAAGATCAAATCAAGATGCCAACTCTTGAGCTCATCGAAATTTTCATTACCACACACCGGCTTAGTATGGCGTTGAAAAAGCCGCGTCCCGGAGAAAATGGCCAAATCAATCGCCCACATCATCTTCGTGGTCAAGTGGTTAGCGGCGTCGCCCGTCGCTTCAAGCGGTTGCCATGAAGTTGAGGGTTCGATTCCCGCTCCAGCCTGTGGAACATTTTGCAACACGAAAATGTCAAAATTGGTCTACTTGGTGTTAGGTTGAGTTGCACGTAATTCGCTCTACACCCAACATAAAAAAGTAAGATTGTAATACAATTTCGCATGATTTTGTTCCTTTTCGTGCTGTGGCTCGTAAGTTGGAGGAAAACTCCAACATTGGTTATGGGCCAAAAAGCAACACAGCAATTCGCTTTGAAAAATTAAATATGTGCGCAGTGGTTGACTAAGAGATGGGAGCCCGAAAGTCAGATGACTCACAAAAATAAAATGTGAATAGTTGAGACCAAGATTTAAATCGAGACCGTCATGGTGGTGGCCCTTGATGGCAACGATTCAGCCACTTTGACAAACTAAAAACATTGCTATAGAAAGCTTACATCTGGTAGGCTTGGCAAGGAATTCAGGGTACAGCATTGAAGCAAATGGATATATTTTACACCAAGCCTGTTGCAACCTGTCGCTATCACACACTTGCATGGCTTTGTTGATTTCATAAAACGCTTTGTCGATGATCAGTGAGAACAAAAATAGACAACAGTGGCTAATAGCGTTGCACCATTTTGTGCTATCGTCTCATCCATATTGTATATTGATATGTTGATGATGATTGAATGACACTACAGCGGTAAACTTGTTTCGAGCTATTTGTGCCTGCGAGTCGCTTGCGCACACGTGCATAGCTTAATTTGTACCATAAAACGCTGGGCAAAATTGCCTTTTCTGAATCATGCGGATTTCTCAAGATATGATAGCAAAAACTGCAATTGTATTTTTTTTGCTACCTTCTCAACTTTTGGGTGTATGTTCATTGTTCAGTCTGTACAATCTACAGTTGAAGATGGTGTAAATGCCTATTTTTATCCTAATATTACGTGCTGCCAAATACTCAGGCCGTCCTGCAGCTCAAGATGACTGATAAGAACATTTTAATCGCGAACCATGTTCCCTCCGTAAACACAGGACCCATTTAACACCAACAAGCACGTTGGACATTCAACAAACAAACCATCATTAACAGTTAATTCGAGCCGAACTGCAGTTTCTATAAATTTTCGTGGAGAACCAATAGAGGAAAAAGAACCGGAGCCTCACACACCAAAAGCATAGGGTTTCATGGTTCTTTAGACTGAATAAAATATATAAGAGAAATTTATCAATTCTATGACATCAATTTCTTCACATCAACAAGCAGAGATCTTCACATAATTTATTATCGAGATTTTCAGCCTTGGGCTGGTTCATCTTGCGTCGTAGTTACTCAAATACCTCTTGGGTATTTTCGTAACTTGTCCAGCGGTGAGAGATTCGAACTCGTGACTTTGGCGTAGGAGGTATGGATGTTAAAAACTACGCCGCCCCCACCATTGGAGAAGCTCAGTCCAAGGAAGAAAAAGTAATCTACACCTCGTTTAGAACTGTCTGCAGCGCTGCTTCTGTCTCATTTGTATGAGACTGTATCGAGCAATCTCAGCGAAGGCATTCTTCTGGACGGATTCGACTATTGTTAAATGTTGGATTCCATCATACCCTTCGGGAGGGCGGGCCTGCGTGGCAAATAGGGTAATAACATCACAGCATGCAACGAAGGCCCCCGTAAGGCACCAGGGGGGGAGGGAATAAAAAACCTGCTGTTGTTGTAGTAGCAAGCTACTTTTTTTTTTAATTATTTGGTGGTCGGGGGGTGGTGCCGTTAGGCGAGGGGGGGGGGGGGGGGAACGACGGTGGTGGTGGTTGTTTTTTGGGGAAGCAGACAAACCCCCCAAACCCCCACACCGCGGCAAAGAAAAGAACAATTGGGAAGGTTAGGGTGGGAAGGAAGGTAAGGGAGGAAGAGAAAACAAAAACGTTATGGATGTGGAGCGAGAGGGGGGGGGGAGGATAACCCAAGTAACATTGCCAAAACCACCCAGCTTTATTAAGTTTTATTAAAGTTTTATGAAAGCCACTAGAAAACAATTCGGCTTTATTATGGCAGCAAGAAATGCCAATAGGTTTCAAATTTTAGTCAGGTTTATAAGAACCTACACAGCTTGTTAACAACGATCTCAAAACCTTGACTTCTAAAATTCCTTTTACTCCTATCAAAGGTTTTTTTTTGACTTTTTGACTTTATTAACTCATAAAATGCTGTTTTGAAATGCCGTTTTAGGACTCATCCATATTATCTTATTATGGTCAGTTGAAAAAGCATTTTCAAACCATTTTGCTTCCAGTAAATGCTTAAACGGCTTACTGGCATTGAGGAAAGCTACCAAGGGACCAGATAGTTTTATAGTAGCCATTGCTAAGATAAGTTGGCTTTTTGGCAAAACTGTGATTTCCTGCAATCGCCATATTGAAATATATGAAATAATTGTAATGTGGAAAAATAAATACACCAAATTTTAAATGTAATACAATTGAACTGTAGATCTGAGACAAACTTCGGCATTCGTTTAGATAACCTTATTGAATTCCATCAATTGTCAGGAGTTTCATGATTAATTTACGGAATATATTTCTTTCAATTTTGTTTTTGTTGCTCTAAACTCGCATAAATTTCAAGGCGCATTAATTTTCAGCTCTTATCGTGCCAATATTCACCATAAAATTAAATGCGCATATCATTTGGAGCATGATACGCTATAAAAAAAATAAATTTGTTTTATATATTTTGCTATCAATCATAATTTCCCGCAACAGTAGAACTTTTTTCTGAGCCATTATTTGCTGTTGAATGAATCAGAAGAGCAACAAAGCAAAACAACAAAAACCAACCACGATATCGCCGTGAAGTTTGACAGCTGTGGCCATTCAGCCCTATGCTGGTTTTGATGGCGGCCAATAGGTTTTATGATGGTTCTCAAGTGGTTATAACATCTTTCACTAGAACATTTTCAAAATCGTTATGGTCTTAGAAAGGTTTTATTAATTTGTTTTCACAACCGTCTATAGAGTGGGCCACTTTGTACACATTTCGGCTTTAAAGATGCATAGAGGAGGTGTTGGTGGACAAAACAGTTTTGAATGTAGTGTCATCAACAAAGCCGGGAGGAGTGCTATACGGCTGGAATAGAACTGAAATTGTTACTTGGGAAACCAACTTTGCAAAATAAATAGCTAATATACGTTCATTTATTCCCTGAGAGATTCAAAAATATACGATCCTAAATGAATTTTTAGATCATTTTTGTCTGTTGCATTTTTTTTGTTCGAGTACAGTTTTAGATGTAAAGGGTGAGGGGGATGTAGCTCATCAAATCTTCCGGTCCGCCTCTAGGCATCTTACTATGGGGTACTAGGTGGGTCTCCGCCGATTGCCTGTCAATCTGCCAATTTTGGAAGACGTCTGCATTGAGTCATCTCAAATTATAATAATTCGTCCAGTATACAAAATATTGCGATTGGTTGAGCGGATTGGAGATAATGAAATCATTGGGTATAGGACCAAGTCTCCCCGGGCGGTGCAAAATCGATGAGCTTGGACATCAATAGAAGCAAAGTTGCCAGAAGGCATCTACGGACTTTTAGTTTTACCAGGTCCATCAATCGTAGTTTTGGATGGATTAGCGTGGATTGTTCGTTGTATTGTATTATTAGACTATTATATCACAGACCACTTAATGTATTGTTCTGTAAATTTTAAATTTTAATCTCAATTTCAGTGAGCGATGTAAGGCGCTATAACCGTGGCATATTATTGCCAGACTTTTGGTTCAAATTCCAAAAGTCTACCCACAGGCAAAAGGAGCATAAACTAATCTCTCTAGGATCTATGCTCCCAACGATTAAATACAAATTTTCACATAATTTAATGGAAGCGTGTGGTACGGGAGGTCCACGCTTTCTTCCTTCCCTGGATTCTAAGTAGTAGAGCGATTGCAGACACTTTTTTTTTGTTTCTTTATTAGAGTGGCTTTCAGCCTCCTGGGCTGGTTCGCCAGATTGCAGACACTCTTTCTGGAATTGCTCTATTTCTCGGTCCTCTCTGTGGCACATGCTACGCAGTTGACCTGGCCGGAGATAAGAAAAATGATGCATTCAAGAAGTCGTATTTTTCCAGGATTCTTTCAAGAATTGGCTGCGTTAGTGTGAGATTTGATTAGATTAGTGCAGTTTTAGATGTAAAGGGTGAGCACGAAATTATTGCAACACTTATAACCGACCTTAATTTTTTTTCCACTTGACAGAAATAAACCAAATTTTGCAGAGCTTCTTTTTTGTATTTTGTTTACCTACCGTAAATTGCGTAGTTGTGTGATTTTTTGCGACATAGATGGAAGAGAATCTGTAATTCAACTATCTCCAACGTACTAAAAAGGTTCAACGACAGGCTAACTTTGGATCACAAGCACGGAGCAGGGAAAAAGTCGGAGGGAAAGGTTAAGGATAATTTCACCTGAAATCCTAACATTTGAACCCGTGATGTTGCTAAAAGAATCAAGACAATAGCTGGATTACATGCATAGAACAAAGCGATAAACGGCAGCAAATTGTTACCAAAACCCATGCTAGCATGGTCTACACGGAAACGTTGACCAGATACAGTTGCTGTGTGATTAATGACGAAACATCCAAGCTGACCACCAACAAATTTCAGGAAATTCACATCGAAATACCTCATGTGGCATTTTCCCTCGTTTAATTCCAAGCCAAATGAGGCGTAAACAACGAAATAGTTTGCAATCTTGCATGCGCCATACAACAATGTTTGCAATCTATCATACAATTGGCTAGATTGAGGCGTTATCTGGCTTAAATTTACATGAAATATCTCATTTATTTCTGCCAAATCTTACCTTACCTTACTAATCAGACTAAGGCCGGTGTGGCCTCTGCTGTACACAGAAGTTGTTTCCCTTGTAATCGGTCCATGGCTGTACCTCGCCAGCCTCGCTGTCTGCGGAGGGTCCGTAGGTCGCCTTCTACTTGATCGATCCACCTTGCTCGTTGCGCGCCTCTTCTTCCTGTACCTGTCGGTTCGTTTTCGAGAACCATTTTCACAGGGCTGTCGTCCGACATTCTTACGACATGCCCAGCCCATCGTAGTCGACTGATTTTTGCGATGTGTACGATGGGAGGTTCTACCAGCAACTGCAATTCGCAATTCGTGGTTCATTCCCCAACAAACATCGGTGTTGAATTAGAGCTTGTTCAAACAAATTTGGAGAAGCTATTCAGCTATTCTAGAAGAAACAGCTGAATAGCTTCTCCAAATTTGCTTGAACAAGCTCTAATTCAACATCGATGTTTGTTGGGTCGCCTCCTCCACGTTCCGTCTTCCATCTGCACTCCACCGTAGATCGTACGCAGCACCTTCCGTTCAAAGACTCCAAGGGCGCGTTAGTCCTCCACTAGCAATGTCCATGTTTCGTGGCCGTAGAGAACTACCGGTCTAATTAATGTCTTGTAGATGGTCAACTTTATGGTTCGGCGAACTTTGTTTGATCTTAGCGTCCTTCGGAGTCATTCTGCCAGATTCTGCCAAATCTAGCATTCCATTTATGTGCATTAGATAAAGCATAAAATGAAATGTTTCTTTTTATCAGTGTAGATTTGGCAAAAAATTAAGGGATATTTAATTTATATCTTAGCCAGATAACGCCTGAATCCAGCCTGTTGTATGAAAGATTGCAAACGTTGTTTACCCCTCGTTTGGCTTGGAATTAAACGACGGGAAAACATTACGCCCTTGTTCAAATTATTTTATTTTTCTGTGTAGATATGTGCACGTGAAAAAAATACATAGCTGCTTGATAAGGTCTGTATCCACATTAATCCGGACACCTTCAAATCATTGTAACTTTTGAAATATTCAAAAGGAATGGAATGAAAAATTTCACTGTGGTACAGCTGAGAGTCTATGATGAAAAAGACTATGATTGGTGTTTACATTTCATGTTTAGTATTCAAGATGGCGACGAAAGAAAAACAAGTGCGCGAGCGAATTTTGTACGGGCGTACGGCAAATCCTGACTTGTCAATACGGGACCTTGCAAAAACATGGGATTTGCCTAAATCCACTATTCACGATGTGCTCAAATCATTTTCGGAACGTTTGACGGTTGAGAGGAAACCGAGAAGTGACAAAAACATTGGACGCGCTGATCCTGTCATGGACCGAAAGGTGAAAAGGATATTAACGAAAAAAAAACCCAAATCTCGGAAAATAGGGATGTCGCCTGGTTTTGTCCAAAAATCAAAACAACATTTGGGACTTAAGTCGTTTAAAGTAAAAACAGTTCCAAATCGCAACGACAAACAGAACTTGTCAGCAAAATCACGGGCTCGACGTTTGTACTGCGAATATTTGACGAAGTTTTCATGCGTTGTTATGGACGATGAAACTTATGTCGTGGAGGATTTCAAGCAGCTTCCAGGGCTGGTTTTTTATTCTGCTATGGCAAGAACTACTACAACTGAGCATTTCAGAACAAAGAAGGCATCGAAATTTCCCAAAAAATATCTTGTGTGGTAAGCAATTTGCACGTGTGGCAAAAAGAGGAAATCTTTCGGCACCAACAGCACAAACCAAAAAGAGAACAAACAGAAAGGGGGTCTGGGGAAGGGTTTGCTATCCTCCACCAAAGACAAAAAAAAAAACCTTGTTTTGGCCCCCGTTTGCGGCCTGCCACCACGCCAAAAAAATGATGGAGAGGGAACAAAAAAAAAAAAAAAATAATTTAAAAAAAAAAACCCCCCCCCCACTTAATCGCCACAACCACCAACTATTGAGAGGTATTGGGCTCTGGAGGAGGGGGAATTTTTCGAAGAAGGAAATCAAAAAAATCAAACACTTCCAGCAAACTTTTGACAAAGACGGCTTCTACGATTTCTGAAGAGTCTGTACAAACCCTAATGGACGGAGTTAACGCAAAGTTCGAAAATTTTATGCAAATACCAAATAACTATGTTTTGTGTTCACGAATTGTTAAAACACATCCCATGAATCTGAAATAAACAACTACGACGGAAATATAATGCGAAATTTATGTTTTATTCATGTTTTGAGGTGTCCGGATTATTGCGGATACAGACCTTACGTGGTGCAAAGTAGTGTGAATTTCTGTTCCAGATCATGCACATAAATGGAGCGTTGCAAAACTTAGAAATTAACATTATAAATCGTGTTAAGTTCTGGGACATTCCATTCATTGCGGATAATGTTGTATACAAAAGTTCGTCTTTATTACAACTATATCATGCAAGTTGTTGCTTCGCGACTAAGGAAATACAATTTTGCATGCTCTGATATTAACATCACAATGAAAATTCAGATTTAGTTTTCTGTGTCCCATCGTGCAGTTTTGGAATTCATCAAAGTTCACATTGACTTTCGAACTGTTCTCTTGGTGATCCCGTAAAATATCGTGAGCTTTCTGAGCCTAACGGTAGAATTGACAAATGTTGGCCTAATTAAATGGCTGCAGTTGATTTTGACTAAAATTTCCATTTTGATTTTCTTACGATTCGATCTATGGGCGAACAATTTGCAAAAATTGCCCCGAAAAAAGATTACCGTGGAGAATTCAAGGCTTATTTTTTCAATGGAAGAATTTTCCTGAACTAATTTACTGATTTTACCGCAGATTACGAAAAATATGAAACACCACCTTTGTACATCCACGAAATGAAAGCTTCAACTCAGCCATTCCATTTGTGTCTCGATTGACAATGTGGTTTCTATCCCATGCATATAAAGTTCTCAAAACATTCATTAATGAAAATCCTCATATATTCAAAGATCAAAGCGTTTACATCACATCAACTGTGGCTCACTCCTCCAAAAGTGAAAAACAAGGATATTTCTAACAAACGACTCAACAGCCATCCGTTCCAGAGCAGGAAAATAAACGACCGAAACAACCGTCAGCTTGCCTCATCAACCAACACCGGGAAACAGGCGAAAAGCAGATGTGAGACAAATGAGATGTAATCTAATAAAATTTTATTAAAAATTTACGTTTATAGCGGTGTTAATTTGTTTCGTTTTCAAAACGAAGCATAAATTGTAACATACCGGTGTGTTTCTCTCGCCTTCGGTGCACCTTTGAACAGTCATTCACCACCGAGCAGCAAACGTTGGCAAGCGGGATGATCTTGCAAATCTTCTCAGCAACTCCACTCAAAAACATTTCGATTTCTCATCCCAACAGGAAAAAAAAAAGTCAAACGCCTCCTTCTAATTTGTTTCAAGGATTTCTTTTTCGCCTTCCACCCAAAACGACAGCCAGACCTCGGGATTGTCATTAATTTTCAGGATCTGTGAATCCAAGCAGTCTGTGCAGCATCGTGGATTAATGATTTTCAAGGGCCTCTCAACATTTGGACAGTCATTGCATGAAATTGGGTCTGGAGGGTTGGCGTCCCAAAAATACAGGACACCTTTTTCCCGAAAACAAAAAAAAAACCTAGACACTTTTGACAAAACCTCCGAAGCCCGCATGGAAACCCTTCGAGAAAAAAAAGACAAACGTTTGATTGCGTCTTCGGTGGAAACCGCCTGCAGCCATATCATCGCATGGTCGTCGTCCGTTTCTCTCGTCCGGGTGCGTCATTCCTCGGAAACCACTTCTGGGTGTCTCTTAGAATTTTAATTAAAATTCCACTCGTTTGGACCCGTCCCCGCTGGGCAGAGCACTGTAACAGCTCGCGTCAGGTTTTGAATCTCCAGTCGGTCGTCGAATCGAAAATTGGAGTCGGAGACACCACTGCTCTGAGCAGATCCTTGCCTTCCAATAATGGCCCCGCGAGCACTATATGGGCACGAATCCGCACAACACCCAAAGTCAGAAGGAGACACACACAAAAAAAAAGCCAAAACAACCAAACTCAGAAATTTTTAAATCTTGACAAGTTCCCGCCCGAAATTGCCTTTTCGCAAGTCGTTCGAAAGAAGGCGCAAGTCACACAAACGGCTCGGCAAAACAAAGCCA
The DNA here is from genome assembly GCA_024533555.2 of Aedes koreicus. NCBI lineage: Eukaryota > Metazoa > Arthropoda > Insecta > Diptera > Culicidae > Aedes > Aedes koreicus. The sequence goes on from JAHHFK020001391.1 coordinate 135,266, forward strand.
GCATAAAAAATCGGTGCAGATCTTAGACCCGAAGAACTCAGGAGACACGACAAATGGCTATTTTTTGCTCTGTTTTTTATCTCTCTCTCTCTCTCTCTCTCTCGGAGACGGGACCTCCACACCCACTCCACTGGCCGCTGTCGGGCAGGACAGGTTCGTGATTTTCGTTTTCGTTTGCGACGTTTTGATAAATTGACGGCGATTATTGTTCGGCCCTGTGTGGCGTGTTTACGCAGTTTGAGAAGGATTCAGGATTAGGAACGACGACTACGACGATGACGGTCGGCGAACAACGGAGGACGGAGGGACCCTTAATGGGTGCGCTTTAAATTAGGCGATCGTCGAGGTTGGGTTCTCGTGATCTTGTCAGCATTTTGTCATCCGAGTGGAGTCATTATCTGTCATTATAGTATTTTCGGTTCTGCGAAGTTCGGACGAATTGACAAGCGTTGTACTTTCAGGACTGACATGGCCAGAATTAGTTCACCGAAGCACATTTTACTGCCAAAACCTCCGTTTTTAAAACGTTAATAGTTGTAAGGATGATGCTCCATCATGCATATGGACGTTTGGTAGTCAGAAGTTGGTCGAAATATGAGTTCAACACATGAACGAATATCATGCATTCATACGTTTACAACGCTTCTCTTCTGATTACCTTGCCTCCGATTCTAAGGGCATCTTCAGCGGTGGTCTTTTTTGGGAACAACGTTATACATGATTTACATCATCAAAACTTGAACAGAACCAGCTAGAATAGACCAACTTTGCGTTTCCCGCACCGGTGTTGTATTTCTTGTTGTTAAACCCGCCAATACCTGCCATTCTGTGAATCATTAAACATCAGAGATCGTAGATTTTTCGCACACTTTTTGGATTGGTTTGACCAAATAATTGTTACTGAAGATAGTACTTGCTTTTTCGTTTGGCTGAAGGGGGGTGAGTGAATGCATGCATTTTATTTAAACGATATTAGTTAATGCTGATTTGTAATTTGGTAGCGGAAAAACAAGAGTCGAAACGGAGAGGGTCACGTCCTGGAAGACGTGCCAACGTCGACCGCGAGTTCCATTTCGGTCATCAGAAGCTGTTTCAAGACTACTCTAGCGACACGCCAACCTTCGAAGACAAGCACTTCCTGCGTCGTTTCCGCATGCCAAGGGAGATGTTCCAGGACATTATGCGACACCTAGAGTCATCTAATGATTTTTTCCAGCTAAGTTGTGATGCAGCTGGAAAAGTCCGCCTGAGCCCGTTACAAAAGTGCACGGCAGCCTTACGTATGTTGGCGTCTCCAGATAATTTTCTCGACCAAAACGTGAGGATTGGCGAGTCAACCAGACTGCTGACCCTGAGGAATTTTTCCAAAGCTATCCTGAAGACTTACGACCCGCAGTATTTGCGTCCCCCAACACCGGAAGAGGTGAAATTCCTAGAAACTCAGGGAACTTATTAGATGTTCAGTATACAGGGTGCCTTACAATAGGTGTCACTAAAACAAAATGGGATTACAGCAAAACAAATCAACCAAATCGAAGCATTTATTTTTCATTCGAAAGATACATGTTATAGAAATAAACCATAATAATTCAATTCCCATCCCTCGCCCTTTTCCTTGATAACTTAGCGCAAACGCTTTGTAAACCCATCGCAGCTGGCACGCACGATTTCCTGAGGAATGTGGTCCCAAATATCAACCAAATGTTTCTTGAATCGAACCCTTTCGTAGGGCCTACATGTTGAAGCATATAATCCCAAACAAAGTTGTCAGGTGGGTGGAGATCTGGTGAAGATGCAGGCCATTCTTCACTTGTGATGCAATCGGGCAAATTTTCCGCGCACCACGCCTGTGTCTTCTTTGCCTTGTGAGCTGGAGCTGAGTCCTGTTGGAAACAATATGGTGTATTCCCATACAGCGTTGAAGCATGAGGAAGCAGATGGTTCTTCAAAACCTGCTCGATGTAATATTCAGAAAAGAAAAAGAAGTTTTCTTTTCGTGAAACGGCGCCCCATACCATGATTTTTGATACATTCTGATAGCGTTCTTCAGCTAGTTTATCTCTTGGAATATTGGCAAGACTTTTGCCATACATACGATCATTTTGTTGATTTGGATTTTCCTTAAGCAGCAAGAGCTTTTCATCCGAAAATAAAATCTCACAGTCGCCGTGCCGAACCAGAAGATTTGTGCTTCTTTGGACCCTGGCTTGCTTTTGACGCTCAGTCAATCCGTGAACCCGTTGTTTCTTGTACGGTTTGCATTCTTGATCATGTCTGAGGAGCCTTTTCATTGAAGCAGGGGATATTTGAAATTGTTTGCTCAATTTACGGCAAGATACGGCCGGATTATGCCCTACTCGCTCCCTCACACATTTGATATTTTTCTTCGTTCTGGCAGTTCGTCTGACACCTCTTTTGTGATGAATATGGACATTTCCAGTTTCTTTAAACCGTTTAAAGGTAAGAAAAAGAAACTCACTCCGAACTGCTTAAGGCTATTTATTATTTGACACGGTCTAAGCTTTTGCAAATGTAGTTTTAAAACTTGCTCTCGTGTGGCTTTCATGGTTGCTGATAAATATAAATAAACGATATCGCTTATTTATTTTCAGCGATAAGCTGTCAAAAAAATACACTCAAAACGGGTATAATCAATTCCACTGTTAAAATTGCCCAGCTGAAATAAAACAAGGCTGAAGAGAGATGACACCTATTGTGAGACACACTGTACTTCTTAAAAATTCAGACTTGTTCCCAGAAATTTCGCAACTTTCTCCGGTGCTTAGAACACATCCCAAAAAATCAGGAAACTTTCCAGAAAATCAGAGAACTTCCCCGTAGGTAAGGGTTCTTCCCAGAAGTTCAGCCAACTTCGCTGGTATTAAGGGAGCTTCACATGAGTTCTGAGAACTTTCAAAGAGTTATAGGTTCTTCCCAAAAGCTCTTGTAGCTGTCCAAAAACTCAGGGAGCTTCTCAGACCTTCAGAAAACTCATCAGAATGATGTAGAAGGAGTTGTTTCGCTCATCGCCATGAGGCACCAAGAATAGACAGTCATGTTTGCTAGAATGAAAGATATGAAGAGAAAGTGTTGAAAGTTCCGTCATTGTACGGTACGTTGGAAATAGAAGTATTGAAAATTGAGCGAAAGGGCGTGGGTAAAGTAGTACTCGATCCAAGGACGTTATCATTGCCAAACATCCCACTGCGGGGTAGGTTGAGGCACACATACATCTGCTTAACAATACATACATCCGTTAAGCCAGTTGAGGTGGCAGATGTATCTGTGCCTCAACCTTCCCCGCAGTGGGATGTTTGGCAATGATAAAGTCCTTGGTTCGAGTACTACTTTACCCATGCCCTTTCACTCAATTTTCAAAATTTCTATTCTATTTCCAACCTACCGTACACTGACGGGACTTTCAACACTTTCTCTTCATATCTTTCATTCTAGCAAACATGACTGTCTACTCTTGGTGTCTCATGGCGATGAGCAAAACATCTCCTTCTACATCATAATCGTTACTCCACGCTCGGAGAATACAAAAATAACAATTAGATTATTAGAATGTTTGGGGTATTTCTCAGAAACTCATAGAACTACCCAAGATGTTCAGTATTTTTTCCAAAATTTCAGGGAACTTCCGAAAAACTCAGGAAACTTTCCAAAAAAATAGAGAACATCCCATAAGTTCAGAGAGCGTTACAGAAATTCCTGAAGGTTTTCAAAAGTTTGTGGATCTTTCTTGTGGTTCAGAGAACTTCTCAGAAATTCATGAAACTTCCCAGAAGTATAGGGAACTTTTAAGAAGTTCAGAGAAATTATAGGAGTTCAAGAAACTTCCTTGGAGTTCAGGGTACTTCCCAGAAATTCAGAAAACTGCTCAGAACTTTAGGAATCGTCCAAAAAAATCAGGAAACTTTCCAGAAGCTCAGTATACATCTCAGACGTTCAGAGAACGTCCCAGAAATTCAAAGAACTTCCCAAAAGATCAGCTCAAAGAACTTTCCAGATGCTCAGGGTATTTCCCAAAAATTCAGGAAATTTCTCAGAAGTCCTGGGATCTTTCAAGAATTTCAGAAAACTTCCCCAAAGATCAGGGAACTTTTCAGAATTTCAGAAAACGTCCCAGAAATTCAGAAAACTTCTAAGGATTTTTTGAGCATTCGCAAAAGTTTAGGAAACATTCCAAGGATTTTTCCCTAAGTTTAGGGTGCCTCCTAGAAGTTCAGGAATCTTCCTAAAAGCTAGAGAAACTTTTCAATAGTTCATAGAACATCCCAGATGCTCAGGGTATCTAAGTTTTAAGAGGAACTTAAACTTCTTACTATTCGATAATTTTTCGTATCGAACCAAAACGAGAATCAATAAATCATTTGCTTTTTCAATGTTTAATCAATTTCTGCCGTTTCACAATCTTGGAGGTTTAACAACATGCAAGGTTTAACGACATAAATAAGAGCCCACCAGTCGTCATTTTACATTCTACTTGGTGAAAGAGTATTTGTGATAAATTACTACATATCTCGAGTAATTCATGATTTGAGCCTAAAAGCCATTTGTAAACAATGACTTTCAACGTTGATCTCTCACAAATCCCATGACTCCTACGAGATAAATCTACTCCAAATGGTGTAGCAAACATTCCTCTACAAGGTGCTGCTTTCAATTCGCAAGAGTGTTTTTAGATTCATGAGAAATCTTCGTTTAAACTCATTTACAATTGGCTTTCAGGCCCTAATCATGAATTACTCGAGATATATACAGCCAGTGTCGCCACATTTTTTTCATGGTCAATCTGTATTTTCACATCCAAAAATCTTTTTTATCTGTATCCGGTTGTTGAAAATCTGTAAAAAAATCTGTATTGTCAATTTAACCACTATTTAGTGCCTGGTTTAAACTTTGCGTGCATCGCATTTGAACCAAATGCTTTACGCGATTAAATTCTTTGCCACACTTATTGAACCAACTCTATACCTAGCCATTATTTGCTCTAAGGAAATCCCTGAAGATCTAGTCTCAAGGAGTGCTTCAGTTAAGAAATTAGCAGAAGCTACAATTTGATGGACAGGTCCACTCCCTACTGGAGGAGCGCGGTATGCGGAAATCAATAAAAACTGTTATAGTGTCGGTTGATCAACGACCGGAACTATGAAATTGTTGATAGATACTCCAGTTTTGGGAAACTAGGAGAATAAAAAATTAACACTTCATATGATCACTTTAACAAAAATAAAAATAAAATATTGAAGCACTTTTTCAAAATTATCACTAGAGGGATTCCATCCAGAATGTGCCGGGAATCCCAAAAATCATACCCGATCATCATTGATTTGGATGAAACTTGGCACATGAGTTCGGTACGTTGGAAAAAAAAAATTCCACTGGTGTTAAGATAATTTGGGTTCAAGAGTAACTTTTGAGATGGGCGTATGTGTTTTTTCCAACATTTTACTTGAAAAATCGTAGTTCAAAAACCATTACATTTAGAGAAAAACTTTATATAAGGGAATTGTAGGGAACTAAAAAACCTTTCTTAAAAAAATATACACAGAAAAAAAATTTTTTTTTCATCAAGAAAAATCAAAAATAATTACTAAAAATAAAATATCTAAAAAAACATATTTTTAATATTTTTTTAATTTGTTGTATGGAAATTTGAGGAAAAAAGACACGTTTTAAAAAAAAACTCTAGGATAGACGCTCTTATAATAAAAAAGTTTTTGAGATAGCGAACTTTGGTGTATATTTCAAATTTTGATTATTCATTCTTATAAATAAATTTTGATGTTACAATATGGTTTTGGAGATTATTACAAACAATAATGATAATCATGATAAACCACGTAAACGCAACCGTTTTCAAGATATTTCTGATTTTCTTTCAATAAAATTTCAAAACCTCAAAAAATACGCCCTTTTCATAAATTACTCGTGATATTAAAACAACAATAGCTAACGATTGTTTCTCTTGTGTTTTTAGCCTTTTTAAAACACATGTATGTGCCTCTTACTTACTCTTAACAGCTCGTCGATTGAAAAAGCTTCACTTAAAGTTATAAGACAAAAATAATGAATTATGGTTGGATTTATATTTATATATACCATTTATTAGTCTCGGTCATTGATAATATTACATAAACATTATATAAACTATTGATTGCTTTTATATATATTATGAATCCTGCCTTCTTCGTCATTCGAAAACAGTTTTACAAAAACTTCGTTTTCTGAAATTGGAACGAATGAGTGGTACTTTTGTGTACCTGCAATCGTTTTAGTCTGTCGGTAAATTTCATTCCATTCTGCTACCCCCTGTTCATACTCTTCATGTGATACATAACAAAACGACATTTTTGTTAAACAATCATCACTTTTTTGGTTCGCCCATTCGAATAACTCTAATGCACTTTTTATAGGGTGTTCATGTTGTACAGCAAGGCTTGCATATCTTGCCATTCGTTTTAATGTACCACCAATTGCATCGCAAGGTCCCTTACCGTGGGATGTTGCGAAAAAATGCCATTCAGCATCAATATTGTATTTCTTTTTAAACTTACAAAGGCTTGCAAAGTTCTTCCTATTTTTATATTGGGATGCTGCCCCGTCAGACATAAACGTAGCTTTCTTTACTTTAATTTTTGTTTGCAAAAAGCTTATTAGTTTTGAAATAAACACCTGCACCGCAATCGTATCATGTTTCAACACTTCTGAGATAACAATGAAACTGATATTTTTAAGTATTCCAGATTCCGTGTAATAAATGACAAAAGGGTGAATAGTGGCTTGCTCATTACTCCAATAACTACTTTGAACAGCATCTTGAAAAACAAATGAATAATTTTCAGAAAAATCACAAATTATTATTACTGCGCCGTCTTTAAGACAACTTTTATAATCTCTCAAGAAACTAGACTGGGATACTAATTGTTCCAACTTTTCACAAAAATAAGCAATAAATTCATCAATTGGTTTAACAAGTGTCTCTAAACTACATCTATCAGTTGAAAACTAAACCACGTTTTTCTAATTTGTCTGTTAAACTACTCTCAAAATCTGAAAAGCCTGGACATCGTTCGCATTCACGGAGGTAACATTTTTTAGTTCTAGTTGATGAGCTACATAATATTTCTTCAAAACACAATTTATAATCATTCTCGAATGAATATTTTCTAAGACCATGAAGCATCAAGTTAATGTTCTCATGAATGGTGCAAACACAAATGTTATGAGAACCTGTGCTGCCAAGTAATTTGCAATGCTTTGGTCTTAGTGCTGCAAAAGAGCTAAACCCAACAGCATTTTGATGCATCTCTTGAAATTTAATGAAAGCTTCTCTTAATGAACAAACTAAAAGGCGCTTTTGAATATGAACCCTCTTACCTTCACTCCTCACTGAAACGTAGTCGTTCATACCAGGGGTTGCTCGTGTAATCTCATCACTGTCGTAAAATTGCAAAATTTGGTTTTTTATTTCCGGGTTCAGACCGTGTCCCAGCTTTTCGTTAGGGGCAGCTAAAACACCTTCGTGCTTTGCAAGGAATTTAGCTTGTGATACGATGTACTTGTTTGTTATTCCAAATTCTGCCATTACTCTTTGATTTGTCCAAGATTGTGGTAAAACCGAAAGTATCCTTACTTGATCGTCCCTCGAAGTTTCTGGATCAGCATACCGGTCCTTTAGCTGCGCGATTATTTCGTCATATTCGGCTGCTTTCACTTTCAATTGTTCCAGGTCATCCTCCTCCGCTTGATCTCCAAATATGTGTGTCCGAATGCCGTTTGAAACATCTTTGAACTTTTTGCGGGCATAATTTACGTTCAGGAACTTTTTAGCCGATATTGGCGAAACGTTGATTCCAGCTACGCCCTTGTTAAATAGCTCAATATTATGGCGCCTTGAATAATCTTGCACACTGCTATCAGATGGCACTGACATTAATGATATTGCCGATGTCTACTTGCCGTGATGTAGATGGTTGTGGATCCATAATGTTAGTAATTGATGGTTTCTCACTAGGCTCCGAAATTGCAGCATGGGATTGTTCCGTTCTATTTAAATGCAAACGACAATTATCACAAATCATCAAAGAAGTGTCCAAATGTGTTTTGCCCATAAACTTGAGTTTTTTGACATTTTGTTCGGTTAATTTACGAAGGTTTTTTGAGCACCGTTTAGTGGGAAACGGCATACAACACTTCTTCATGTTAAACTCCATTTTCAGTTCACTCAGATAGATTTTACTGATGAATGCGACTATGTATGAGCATATATATTGGCTGTGGTACCTTTGGAAATGCAGGTATAAAACATCTCTGGTAGTTTACAGGCAGCGTACATTAGCTGTTTTTTTTATGAGAAGATATACCTGACATACGTTATAGCTGCTATTTGTCTACCTACCTTAAACAATATGTGTTACTTTCATCGCTACATCACCGAACTGTTCGGAGTGTAGTTTTCACACACTACACCCGACCTCTAACATCGTTGGAGCTTGGCAAAATAGTCAGCAGTTCGATTAATATGCTTCTTCTATATGACCCTCCGCATAATTTCATCATCTGTCCATTTCACACTTGTCGCCCCTGCGACATCTATCTCGCTGTTACTTTCATCGCTTTAGCAAATTCGCTCCCTTCATTCTCTGAGCGGCCCGACCGATACAGCCATAAAACAATTATAAATATATTGATTGCAATATTATAACAATAGTGCTATTTATCTTGTTCTTTTCAAATGAGTCTTCTTATCATCCTGATATCAAAAGAAAAGAGGACATTAGAGTAATGTGAACGTTATAATATGAAGATCTTGGAAAATTTATCATTTCTGGTGGAAATCTCGATTAACTTAAGAAAAAAGCGAATTTTCTTATGTTTTTTCATTCTATTGAAATAAAATCCGAAAAATCTCGAAAACGGTTGCGTTCAGGTGATTTATCATCACCATCATTATTGTTTTTAATGATCTCCAAAATCATATTGTATAATTAATTTTCATTTATAATAATGAATAACCAAAATTTGAAATATGCACCAAAGTTCACTCTTCGGAAAACTTTTTTATTATAAGAGCGTCCATCCTACAGTTTTTTTTTTCAAAACGTGTCTTTTTTTCTCAAATTTCCACAAAACAAATTTGAAAAATATTAAAAATATGTTTTTTTTATATTTGATTTTTAGTATTTATTTTCGATTATTCTTTATGAAAAAAAATTTTTTTTTCAGTGCACATTTTTTTTACAAAGCCTTTTTAGTTCTCTACAACTCCACCATATAAAGTTTTTCTCTAAATGTAATGGTTTTTGAACTACGATTTTTCAAGTAAAATGTTGGAAAAAAAACATACACCCATCTCAAAAGTTACTCTTGAATCCAAATAATCTTAACACCAGTGGATTTTTTTTTTTCAACATACCGAAGACGTGTACCAAGTTTCATCAAAATCGAAGATAGTTGAGTTTGGTGACCGACCGATTTGGCGTGGAATCAGTCTGCTGTCATTCATTATCCAACACTTAGCACGATCTGAACCAAAATCTAAACACAGTCGCTCGATTCTAATTGTTTCAAGGAAAACTCTGATACTCAACTCTGATACAACTCTGATTATAATCCGGATGATATATCCGTGGGAATTATTTATAAACTCACGATGTTGAACTGTTAATTTCCTTGTATATGAATGTTTATTTTCGAAGAAAGGAGATCAGTGTTAATTTGTTGATGTCGTTTGGAAATTAAGTCTTCGGAAGGAAATTTTAGAATATATTAGTGAGTTAATTAAATGATTCTTGAACGAGCTTTTTGTGCTACATGAAAACAATGTACCGGACGCTTATGTTTCAATGTGTACGGGATATTTTCAAATTGTTTCCAAATAGATGAACTTTGTTTCTGCTTGCATGAATTCAATAACGTTTAAAATTACACGCTATGTTTTCAATACGTGTAAAAATAAAGTTGAATGATTTTTTCAATTCATGTAATTTTATTTTTGACTGTAGTTTTGAAACTTTTTCATTGCTCCTATTATGTGCATGAAAATAAATTGAATATTACATTTTTCTATTAACTGTGCATCTGTGTACATATGTTAATAGTACTGATTTTAATCAAGAAAAAATATAAACAAGTTAACGCTCTCCACTACTACCCCCAAAAATATAAAAGTCAACAAAACTTTTAAAAGGGCCTATGCTGCTTTAAAAACATCACTGTTTCTATCGTCGCTCATATACTAAGTCGCACTTGCAATGCGGTAATGGTATTTCGACTGCTGAGTTTGCAACAAGCCTAGTTGTTGCGCTTTTTAGCCCACTTTGATTACGCGGTGTGATTCTATAAGTGCGACAACGCGAATACAAGTTCGACCTAACGTTGGATCGTGTCTGGGAGGAAGCTCTATATAGTACACATAAAATGTAACACATAGCTCTATCAATCTTCAAGAAAATTTCAATGCGCCGTATAAAATTAAAGCAACTAAGAAAACCCACCAGATTGTATTTAGTGGGCAACTTTGGAACTTTGGTATCAACATGAAATAATGGCGTTACTGTTTTGACCAAGCTTTTAAGAACTGTAATGGCAACCACAATCAATCTCACTATCAGGAAGCGATCAAAGGATTTGACATTTGGCTTGTGTCGACTAGTAAGTAGACGATCGAATGAAACAAGACAAACGTCAAATCGTTCGCTGCCTACCAGAAACTGAGCATGATTGTTGTGGCCATTAGCGCTCGAAGAAACCTGGATAGATCTCTTCTCGCCGACTTCGTATTGACGCATTTGCTCAAAATTCCACGCAGTGTAGCTCTGTTAACTCCATCCTTATGGGAGATTACATTGCGACGTTTCGTGAGACGTGGTTGTTCGTTTAGCGCCGCGTGGAATTTCGTGAAAATGTGCATATGGGAACTTTACAACAGCCACGCGATGTATCATGTTCAAGGAATCCGTCCGTATTTGCATACAATCGTGTCGATGTCTTCGGCGCACTTATTCTTCACGAGCCGTTGCATAAGTGCGCTGAAGACAACGACACGATTTGAGACAATCTCGCCTCGCACTTATAAAATGTAAGTTCGGAGTCCAATGGTGAGCGAAATGCGCAATATTGGTTGAGCATCTTTGGGAAACATGGGATATTACTACTAGATTTCGTTGGTTCTTATATTCAAGGAGGACTGTGTAATTTCAAATGATAAAAAGTTCAAAACTTGACTGAAAATATTTATTAATTAAAATGCAGAGTGTGACATAAGTAAAAGCTCAATGTTTGCAATCAAAAGAACTTCGACTAGGCCCTTTTAAAAAAAAATTCTCGTATGAAGTAGATCATTTGACAGCACTTCACGTGTATAACCAAGACTAAATGAAAAGAATGTTTGTTATTCTTCCTAGAGAATATTAACAACTAGACTCACCATAACGTTGGGCATAGAATGTTCTATGAATGATTGAACACGCACACTAGCGTTGATGTGTATGCTATTCAGTATTGGAGCAGTGCCGCCAAGTTCAACAGAGATGGAAAAATATTATTAAATGTGGAATTTTATTTCTCGGTAAATATTGAAAAAATCTACAGTTAGAAGCATGTTATTTATTTATTTAATCTTTGGAAAAATATAATAGTTCAACTTTGGGTGATTTGTAGCACTCCCACAAAAGAGGTGATATTGAAATACTGCCAAACCCATTTCAATCGAATAAGAGTCATAATAAAATAGTTTGGCAACATCAAGCGATTACGTCGATTGTAAACACGGTTCAGAATAGGTGCAAGCGTATTTAAATTATTGTGAAAATTAATCCCATAGTTTTCACGTACGCTCGAGTATATTCCCTAGTACGGTTAGATCAATACGACGAATTTGTAGTGCAGAGGTAAGAAATTGTGTTGAAAATCTGACTGCTCATTATTTTTACGAAATTTAGGTCTCCGAAACGTTTTTGTAGCTTTTAATTATATTCAAGACCTAATTTTATTTGCCAGGATTATATATTCTTGGTTACTGCGTCCATTTATTGGATAAATTAAACATCTTTTTACGTTTGAAGTTGGATGACTGCAGAATGTGATGAATATGTGTACTATGATGAGCATAGATTCCGCTTCCCTATGTCGTTATTGTTTTTTGGTGTGCCTGCACCATTTTTTCATTTGGGGTGTCGGATTGTACGTAAAACGTGCATCTCTTAAATTTAAGTTCTTAATACTCATTTGATACTCCATGCATCATTATTTACAATTCTACGAATCTCTGTGACAGTTTATGATACCCAGCAGTAATCTATAAATTTGATTAAAGTCTTTGGAAAATCCATGGTAGTCCAGAATCCGAAGTTGAAATAAATGTAGATAATCATAAATCAATGGAGACACATGACAGTTTAGTCACAGAGAACAGACATTAATGTCCATATACCTTTTCTTAAAAAAACGTGTGTAAAAGTAAATATTGCGACTTACAGACTTCTGCAGTGTCGAGTGCTCGACTTGAAGGGAACATCACAGTAGGTCTAGTGTTTATAGTAGGTTTGTTGATACCTGAATGTATGAGGGGGTATACTGAATGTGTTTATGTTTGTACCTCAAAGGTTGTTTGTTGAAATGAAAGGAAATTAATTCCTACTTCGTTTGAAGGCAGTCAAATTGGCGTTGTGTTGTTTTTGTGATGTTGGTAGAAATTTAAACAGCCACGAATATCCGTTTCCTTGATCTTTGTTAAGCAATTTTTTGAATTTTTTTTTGTGGATTGCTATGCTTTCCGCTACATTTAGTTTCCAAGGGTTTGTGATATGCCTTAAAATTTGTATGTTATTTAAGTTTAAAAAATGTTCTTCGTTGAATATATGTTCAGCTACTTTTGATTTAAAATGGTGTTTGCTTTAGTGAGTTCTGCAATATGTTCTTTGAAACGAATATTTAGATTACGTTTAGTTTGTCCAATGTAAACTTTTCCGCAATGGTCACAAGTTATTTTGTAGACTCCGGATTTGCTAAGACTCTCAATGGGGTCTTTAGCAGAACCTAAGAGAGTTTTAAGCTGATTATTTTTACTAGTAAAAACTATTTTAAAACCAAAGTTCCGTAGGATTGGTCGTAATTGTATAGTGTGGCTATCGTGTGTCATTGCTATTCGTTTAAGTTGGGGTTGTGTTTCTGTTAGTGTGGTGAGGGATTCTTTGTATTGTTTTTGTGTTTTTTTGTTGATTACGTTTTGTATTAGGCTTCGGGAGTAACCATTTAAGTGTGCTGTATCAAAAATGTATTCGAGTTCTTTAGTTATGCCGTTTGGACTTAGTGGTAATGTCTGTATTCTGTGAATCATGTGATTAAATGATGCTATTTTGTGTTGGCATGAATGATTAGATGTATGTGGTATTGTGCGTTGTGTATTTGTTGGTTTTCTGTAAATTTTAAATGCTAGTTTAGATTGTTCTTTTACTACAAGCAAGTCTAAGAATGGTAATTTATTGTCATTTTCAATTTCACAAGTGAATTCAATGTTTTTATGTGAGTTGTTTAAAATGTTTAGGGTGAGAGGTAGGAGATCTTTCATTAAAATGCAAAACACATCATCAACGTATCTACACCAAACGGTAGGTAGTTGATTCGTATCTTGTAATTGTTTTTCGAAATTTGCCATGAATATTTCGCTCAGAAAAGGGGAAAGGGGGTTGCCTTTTAATTGTTTATAATGTTCGTTTCTGAAAGAAAAATAATTTTCTTCCATGCAAAGTTGTGTAAGTTTTATGTATGAACGTACTTTTTTCTTCCATGCCATGTCGTCATTTTGAATGAGTAACCAATTCTCTAATAAGTTTAAAGTTTCTTTTACTGGAATACTAGGAAAGAGGGATTTGACGCCAAACGATACTAAAATTTCATCTTCATTTATGTCTACGTTATGGACGAGCTCTGTGAAATGTTGTGAGTTTTTAATTGCTCGACTGAAAAATTGTTTTGGCATGTTTTTAAATTCGTTAGCTAACCATTTTGCTATTTTATGGGTGGGTGATCCTATTGCTGAAATAATTTCACGCATTTCGTTGCCAGGTTAGTGAACTTTTGGAAGACCTTTAATAGTAGGCAATGAAGGATTTGATTCTTTAAGATTGTTAATTTAATTACCAAATGATAATTTGCACTCTTTGAGTGTTTTTTTCCACACGTCTTATCATTCCCGGAAGGGGATCTGATCGCTGTTTTCTGTAGGGGCCATTATTTAATTTTTCTAACATGATGTTTTCGTAGTCTTTTTTTATCTATTATTACTGTACAATTTCCTTTGTCTGATCTCAAATAGTAGACCGGTTTTCGTTTTAATTCTTGGAGTATTTTGTGTTCTTGTGTAATTTGTTTGTTTTGTGTTGTGTGTGTATTTTTAAGGATACTAGCTGTTTCTGTTCTGATTTCTTGTATTTGTGAAGTGTGTAAGTTGTTAGTATTGATTGCTGTCTCTATGTCGATTATTGTTCGTGTATTGTCAGGATTTGAATTTATTGCGTAATTGAGACCTTTGTTAAGTAAATTTAGATGTTCTTCTGAGAATTGTTCTGGAGAACGGTTTATTACTAAGCCTTCTATATTTTGAACTATATTTAACTTTTTGATTTTTTAGGTTGTGACTTTTTGAGTTTTTTGAATTTTTTTGTCAAGTAATTTTCTTTTTCTTTCAGATTCGCAACGTACCGCGACTGTTGCTTTTGTGAGAAATGTTGAGAAACTATCTGGGTACTGTTTTGCTAATTTTAAATGTAGTGAATAACATTCTAATGTTTTAGACTTAAGTTTACTGTGTAATGCTTTAATACTGATACGCAATAGATCCATTTCCATGTTTTTAATTATTTTGATATTCGTAGCAGTTTTAACTTTAACCTTGTGACTTACTGGTGTGATCCTTTGTTGAGAACAGTATACCCCCTCATACATTCAGGTATCAACAAACCTACTATAAATACTAGACCTACTGTGATGTTCCCTTCAAGTCGAGCACTCGACACTGCAGAAGTCTGTAAGTCGCAGACGAAATAGGCCTATCTGTCAAAAGAGAAGCTTCCTCTAGTGGAATTTAAAGGAATTTGCTCGCGTTTTCTAGTGATAATTTTGAAAAAGTGCTTCAATATTTTATTTTTATTTTTGTTAAAGTGATCATATGAAGTGTTAATTTTAAATTCTCCTAGTTTCCCAATCACAATAGTTCTACTAATATGCTCAAAAAGTTTTTTTTTAAATAGTGTTTTTTTTTAAAGTGAAAGTGACTCCAGTTTTACCAAACTGCTAAGAGTCATGACATATGGCTTACGATTCAAACGAAACTGTTTAACTAACAAATCGGATCGAACTGTTGAACATCTCACCTTGGATCAGCGGAAACAAGCACACAATAAAGTACTGAAAAACTCAGTTATTGACATGGAAAATCAGTAAAATATACACTCAAAAAAATCGACACGTTGTTTTCACGTGAAATGCACATAATTTTCGTCCACTGCCAAAATCAGTAATAAACACGTTACGTAATTTCTGCGTTAATGTACATTCTACGTGAAAATCACATAAATGTTACGTGATTTTTCACCTAAAATTCACTGGACACGTAATGTTCACCTGATTTTACTGAAGAAGATTTGGTTACGTGTTCAGGTGGAAGTTAAGTGAAATTTCACGTGAAAACAACTTGTCGATATTTTTGAGTGCAGTTAAAAACTGTGAAATTGGAAGCACGATAGCTACCAAAAATTACTGAATATCAATCAATACTGAATTCGGTTAAATTAATAAAATCATCAATCTAAAACTTTGTTTTTTCCTGCTCTTTTAAACGCATAAAGCGGGTGGTTATTTTTTAAATAATCATTTTTCTCATAAAAGATTCCTGTGAAAGATGAGCTGTATTCTCAAACGACTGAAGAGATCTGGTCGCAGGATTCCGAAATAATAGCTGCAAGGTTTTGAATATGGGGATAAACATGAATGGCTCATCGACGCAGACAGTTTTGTTGACACCATCAATACAGTGAACGACGTCATGGCTTCAGATGCATTTAGGACTTGGTTGAGGATCATTGACAGCTAACGGTTTTAGAAACATATGTTGTTGCATACGTTTGAACGCTAGCAAATAAGTCTGATGCCTTTTACTCGTTCAGAAAAACAATGGAAAGAATAAAAAAAAAATATTTTGATCAGCTGCCACCGCTTGAACACGCGAAAATGGCAGAGGTTTGACAGGTGTGATTTACACACTCGCGTTCAGTAAAGATTACTGAATTCCGGTGATTTTCACATTTTGCATCAGTATTTATTATGGTTTTACTGAAAATCGGTAAAACGTTTACTAAATTGCGGATTTTCAATGAAAGTTCATTTTTTTACAGAGTTCATCTGTAAAATAAATACAAATATTCAGTAATATTTTAAAATGATTTGCTGAAAACTTGCAGTTCTTTGACGGATATCTATAAATTGAAGAAATTTTACAGATCATTCAGTAAAAATTCTAATTGACTGATTAGAGCCGTAATTTTTTAACCTTAATATCAAAATTAGGATTTGGTGTGTAGAGATCACAGAATTTTGTGAAAAAAATACGGAAGTTGATCTGCAAACGGAAACTTTACATAATCTCCTGTGAAATCGATACATTTTACGAAAAGATCAATGAAAAAAAAACAACATTACGGATAGATGGTGAAAGGACAATTTTCCACCGAATTACTGTGATTTTCTCAGAACTTCTATAAATGTAATTAACAGTTCCAAGAATCTCATAGTACACACTGAAAACAACACCCGGTGGTAAATCAACGAAATATTTTCTTATGGTAGATAATGACATTTTAAATAGAATCAATTCTTAAAAATATTTCGAATAACGCAGTGCTCCGCTTGAAGTAAAATATATCTTTATTAAAATCAGTTCGTTGGTTTAATTTTTAATGTTTCAACTAAATAAAAAAAATTACTCTAAATCTGTGGAGTAAGATTATAAAATTAATTTGTGCATTTGTTAAACATTAAACCATAGAATCAAAGTATTCGAATCAGATATGAAAAGAAATAGCCCATACCAGCTAATTCTTGAGATGAATCCTGTCCACCGAGGTTACTTGGACTGACTACTGCAAATTGTCCATCCCCCTGTTATCATTGAGGACCTGCGGTTGCACAATTTCTAGTGGGTTTATCAAGCTATTTAGTAGTGTGGACATACAAGAACACACCTCTTGATTGTAAAGATTGATGCTATCCAACAAAGGGGACTTAACTGATGCTTATGAAGTTCGAACACAGAATTGAAATGGATGTTGTCCACCGAGATTAATTTGATTGATGCATTCGAAGCAGCCATTCTTCCGGTTGATGAACATCTGACAAACTATGTAGGCGGGTCATTGAGATTTCCAAATATGTATATTCACACATTAAAAAAATGCAACGCAAGGGAGGATTTTTCAAAAATCTGTAAAATCTGTAATCTGTATGTACAGAATTCTGTATCCGAAAACTGCGAAAAATCTGTATGATTACAGATAAATCTGTATATGTGGCATCCCTGTATACAGCCATTCCATAAAATATCACAAAATGTTAGACACGTATTCTTTTATTTTTATTACAATTTTTTTCCGCCAAATTGCCCTCAGCTTCGGGCCATCGAACGCTATTGGGCGATTGTGGATAGCGTCTTCAAAAAGACTGGTAAAGCAGCTGAGAGTATGCAGGAGTTCAAACAAATTTGGGCTAAGGCTTCCAAAAAATGTGATGAAACACTTATCCAAAACTTGATGAAAAGTGTTCGATCAAAAATTCGCAAAATCGTGAAAGAACAATATTAATTCCTCCCGGTCTTCGAAATGCTCTAGTTCAATCCCGTGCAATAAAGAAGCATCCGTTTGCTTGAATAAAACATCATTTATGAGGATAACTTATTTTCGATACAGTCCTTATATGACGAACGATCATTGAATATTTGAAACCAACTGAATACAAAATACAAGAATTTGATACCAAGCTTTGGAAACAAGCCGATTTATCATCCAATCAATTAGCTTCTGAATATTATAATAAAGAACACGACAGGAAATTGATACAAAACACTCGATTGTAACTAAAGAAAAAGCTACAAGCATCAATTAAAAGCAAAAAAAAAGTGTGCCAGACAGCAACCAGACAGTAACAGTAAAATCGGCTTCTCAGAAGCGTGTTGGCAAGCATGTTGTCAATATGACAAACTTGTTGAACTATCTTAAGCAAAAAGTGACGGAAATACACAAAACCCTATTTTGATCTAAATCGATTGCATATTAAGAGGGTAAACAAGAAGATCAATTGCACCACCTCAAAATTCACTCTCCCTCGATTGTTCACTGTCATTATCGGGACGAATCTTCATCCCCTGTTCTCACATGCTGCCCAATAACAATCGAACTAGGCCAATACGATGATGGTCATCCTCCGTTGTCCTCGTCATCATCAGCATCATCAATCTGTTTGTTAGATGCCTACTAGGATTGACTTGAAAAAAGAAAAAGGACAACGCGCCACACCGTTCACCGCTATCAACCGCCTGCTTCGATCCTTGTCCTATCTGAGGTGCGTGAGAAATGAAGCGATAATTGTTGTTATTTTCTAGCTCCACGATGGTCCTTTTGTCTGGGCGCTGGCAGGATCAGGTTGTGTCCCTTTTGTCGGTGCGGTTCGATCCGTTTCGGATGAATCGAGGTTGTTTTCTTTTCTCAATTTTTCATTCGTCAAAGTGTGGAAGATAAATGACGTTCCAGTTTTGTATGGGATTTTATCGGTGACGGTTACAAGTGTTCCGGGCTTGTCGACTGCTGCTGCTGCTGCTGGATTCCGAGAAGCTAGCTGTAAAGTTTGAATTTATTAGAACGGTGACTTTTCCCAGCCGATGACAAGTTTCTGGTTTTCTCACGATCGTCTCCTACCGTGCGCGGTCCGGATGACCTGAGCGATAAAAATCTCTAATTTAATTAGACGTTCATCTTCAGCGGGCGCTAAAGAGTTGAAGAGTTCAAAAAAGGGCGCCCGAGCGTTTCCGTACTTAGCTACCGGTGCTGGCTCATTATTCATCCAAATTACCCGGGACAGTAAAGTACGCGCCATCCTAGGAAGCTAGCTCGATGAGGGGGTGAATAGGGGGGGGGGGGGGGGGGGGAAGAACTGTGTCTTGTACTTTACTGTTAATGAAGGTTTCAATTGAACCACTCGACCTGAACCCGCGTGCACGCGCACTCTAGCTATACAGCAGCTGCTTGAAAGGGCCGAAGGTTAGGTCGTAAAAAAACATCACATGCGTAATTAGATGAGCCACTCGAGGAGACTACTTGAAGCGCGTTGTCGATCCAAATCGTACCCAATAGGACGACCGGCGGTATTGTGATCACCTGGCGCGCACCTACAACCCACAACAACCGAACCAAACGATCGCGATGCGGTACTGCGGTGTAGGATAGATGACTTTGTTTGATAGTTCCGCTTGTACGAACTGGCCGGGGTGATGTTGGTGAACCTTTTTTTCGGTTTCCAAGCGGAATTGGCTTTTCCGCACTGATGCCACGTCGATTGCGGCGACTTCGAGTGAGCACGCTGTATTCACTTTGTGTGCCATCTCCGAGATCTGAAGGGGCTCGGTACTCGGGACGGGAGGTGGTAATTGCTTCGACACGAGAAGAGGGGTAATTAAGAAGTAACGTTATTGACAAGCTGCTTCTGTTGTTGCTCAGAGCTTACCTGCCTAGTTGTTGTTTTATTTTTGCGCGCAAATCCATCAACGGGTTATTAGAGATTCGAAAAAAAAAAAAAAAACAAGAAACAAAAAAGCCAGCAGTGTTTGGGAAGCGTGCAAATGGGACAACACTGTCGTAAATCTGGTGGTTTATTGGAGGCTTCGTTCCGGACGTTTCTGGGTGTAGCCGAAAGGGGCTAAGTGGGGTCACTACCCGCATTTCTTCAAAGCGGGTCATCTAGCAACTCGATTGATACTGACTTGAAACAAGTTGTGTTTGAAGTTTAATGAAACTTCACCTTAGAAGACGCGTCTTAAAATCAAAAATGCATACTATATTCATAAAAGCCTAGCATGCGCTCTTAAGCAGTATAGGATTATATTTAAATATTTTATTTAGTGGTTTTATGATAAGATAAGCCATATATTTCAGAAATTTATTTATTTATTTATTTATTTGACGTCAAACAACAGTAGACCGTTCTGTTACATGGATAATTCTTCCATGGATACATCCTAATACTTAAATTAAATGCCTTTGTTCGAGTACTTTGCAGAGTGTTAAAATATTTTTTCAATTTTGTCCAAGGTGTTTTTAAGTCAATCATTTCATAATGCTGATTATATACAACCGTCATGCGGTTCAGCGGTCCAAATTTAGCATAATTTGTACGATGACGATCTACCGCGAATAGGTTACGATTGCGTAATTGTCGAGTGGGGGCATATAAATTTAGCTTTGACAAAAGGTCAGTTGAGTCAATACGTTGTAATACCAAATCATTAACAAACAAGACCTTTGCATTATCCCAATGTTCATTCAAAGTTTTAATATCGATCAGCATACAACGTGCTTCATATGCTGGGAGAGGTAATGCTGCCCAGCCTAGCCTACGCAGTGCATACAATAAAAACTGTTTTTGGATTGACTTTTATTCGTTCTTCATGCTTTTTCATATAAGGGGACAAAGCAATACTACAATATTCTAATGTTGACCACACATAAGCAACATATAGCGTTTTTGTTATATAGGGCTTTAGAAAGTGGTATCCCAAACGTTTTATAAAATTAAGCATATTTCCTGCTTTATGAACTATCGTGTTAAAATGTTCCACGAACGGTTGTTTTGAGTCTAGAATAATACCTAAATCTCTTATTTAATCGCGTTTTTGCACACTTTCTATTTCTAATATAACTTGAACATTTGGCGTGCTTTTTTTTCTGCCAAACGTTATGAGATTACTTTTTTTAACATTTATTTTCAATAGACTTTTACAGCACCATGTATGGAAAACTTGAATCTCATTGCGAAATACATTAATTTCATTATCGTTCTTAATATCTAAGTACAGCTTTGTGTCATCTGCATATTGATCTTTTTTAAAATAAGAGATATGTCATTAATGTATATAATGAAAAGAAGAGGTCCTAAGTGTGAGCCTTGAGGAACCCCCGACGTGACTTGAATTGGATTAGACTTTTTATTATTTAACTATACAATTTGCTGACGATCAGTTAAATGCGATTCGATCCAATTGAGCAGTCTCATCTAAATTCCCATTTTTTTTTTCAAGTTTGAAAATCAACATTGGACTGTCTAGTCTATCAAACGCTTTGCTGAAGTCGGTGTCAAGAGCAATTACGTGATAACCTTTATCCGGTGCATTTAATGAAATTCGTAGCAGTTGAGCGCATAGGCGTAGCCAGAGGGGGGCAGGGTGGGGCCGTTCCCCCCCCCCTTGCTTTTGATTTTATTTTTAGATTTTTAATGTTTGTTTCAATATTTTACTATTTATTTTTAATGTTTTGTGAGATTTTCCCTTTACCTCAATGAAAAAAAGCAAAAAAGCGCAAAAAACGGTCATCCATGACATTTTTTTTAAATAGTAAACCCAACCTAGCTAACCTAGCATATCTAAAAAAATATCTCTAGTAATGTTAACTATGATTCAAGCATTGGCTGTTTTTTTTCCCGTTGGCTGAAAGTGGAAAAAGCTAAGAACAGTTCAATTTTCGGTTCTTGGCAATCAAAAAACGTAATATTTTTACCAATGTTATAGCTTTCGGGAGTCAAATAACACCAGATTGAGAAACACAATTCATAATTCATAGTTAGAAAGTGTATCAACGGAAAATTTATATTTGAACTATTCATGATATGGGCCAAACCGATCAATGTTACCCCGCTGATCAATAATATCCCGTTTTACGGTACTGTAGTTTCGTATTATTGAGAATATATGTTAATCATATCTCACAGTTTGATTCAGTATTTTGAAATATTGTTTCTGTATCCAAGAGATATTAATGGAGCACATGCTACGATATAATCCAGGTGAAACGAGCCGAATCGTATCCGATTTTCAGACCAGTTATTTGATAAGCGTGTGAGATAGCAATACAGCATGCTAATCAGTGCGAGAAGTTGCAGTGGTCTTATCCTATTCAAAGATTTCATCCCTTTCTATGAGCATGAGCAAGATAATGAGAATGATTGACCGCCCATGGTTGCTACTCCGTTGCTGCCAGATTAGCTGTTATTACACAGAGAACCAACAGATGATGGTTGAGACTAGCATACATCCTCAATGTGTAAAAACTGGTCATCCCAAACTAAGGCAATACTGGCGCTTGCACCACCCGAATGCATGTCAAATAAGAAAAGGGTAGGAATGTGTCGACGTGATACTCGTTTTATTGGAAGCCGAGACCGCCTCTGCACTTTCACTGGAATGTTGGATAACAGGATTGGGTGGCAGCAGGATTCTTTTTGGTAAACGATAAGCTGAATTCACGCGGCGTTTAGTGAAATATTTAAATATTAGTACCGATTTCTGATTTGAACCTATTTAAACCAACAGTGAGGATGCTATTGGGGCCACTCACAAAGTGTGGTGGTGGATTTTCATTGGAAAAACAAAAAGATTCTCTATAATGCTGCAAATCCGATTTGAACCGATTTAAACCAATAGTAAGGATGGTATTGGAGCCACTCACAAAAAGGTTTAGTGGCTTACTTTCTCCAAGTGACACGGCGAGTATGGCAAACCATTATTATGGATGAAAATTAATTGTGATCTTCACCACCGGTCCACCAGCCCGGCGAACCACCACATCTCACCATGAAGCATTTTTGTAGTTTTTATTTCTATGCTCACTCGATCACTCGCATCGCTGAGTTAAAGATAACCGAAACAATACGAAACGCACCATGCCCGTATAAATAGTGCGTATTTAAGCATCGACACAACCTTTCACAGCCGATGCTCGAGGCATACTCTTTTTCATAAACCTGTATCAATCAAGTAGAGGCTTCTTAAGAACAATCTATGCTAATCCATTTAAATTGGCGATTGAGGGATTTGGTAAAAATAAGAGTGCGTAGATGCATTTCGTGCCTTCTGGCAACTTTATGCTTCTATTGATGTCCAGGCTCATCCGTTTAGCACCAACCGGGGGAGACTGGTTCCTATACCCAATGATTTCATTATCTCCAATCTGCTCAAGCAATCCCAATATATTGTGATATAGTAGACGGATAATTGTAATTTGAGATAACTCAATGTAGACGTCTTCCAAATTTGGCAGATCGACAGGCAGTTCACCAGTGGAGACCCACCTGGTACCTCAAAGCAAAATGCTTAGAGGCGGACCGGAAGATTCGAGAGCAACCCCCCCCCCCCTGTCAAAGATTTTATCCGTTTCTATGGGAAAAAACGCGCTGAATTTATGTGCGATGATTCGGCGCGTGTTCATAAATAGATGAATGTTTGTAACAAAACGGATCACCGGATAGAATACATAAGGCTTGCTTCATTTAGAATTGGAACAAACTTTTGCTCATATTGTGGCGCTCCTGGTGGACGGATTTGGAAATTCTTGGCGCCCTTGTGTCGGGAATTTTGTATTTTTGACATTCCGCAAATCGACTGTACACTTTGTAAACAATCAACATGGAAGCCGAAAGAAGGGAAAAAATTGTGCACAGTTATTTGGAAAATCCATTGTGGTCTGCATCTAGGCTAGCTAAACAGCTGAAATTGCCCAGAAATACCGTATGGCGCATTATCAAACGGTATAAGGAAACATTGACGACGATTCGGAAGCCTCAAGCCAATCGTCGGAGTGGAACTGTCGACCGGAAACTGCGTGGTAAGATTTTGAAGACGATTAAGAGGAATCCCAATCTGTCGGACCGTGATTTGGCCAGAAAATTCGGTGCTGCCCATAGTACCGTGAGGAGAACTCGACTCCGGGAAGGAATCAAGTCGTATCGAGCTAGCAAACAGCCAAATCGGACCATAAAACAGAATAGTGTGGCCAAAATCCGTGCTCGGAAGCTATACGACCAGGTGCTGACCAAGTTCGACGGGTGTCTTCTGATGGACGATGAAACCTATGTCAAGGCTGACTTCGGGCAAATCCCAGGTCAAAAATGTTACTTGGCAACGGCTCGGGGGGATGTTCCAGCCAAATTTAAATTTGTTTTTGCCGACAAATTTGCACGAAAATTCATGATTTGGCAGGGCATTTGCAGCTGTGGCAAAAAAACGAAAGTTTTCGTTACAAATAAGACAATGACGTCGGAACTATACCAAAAAGAGTGTTTTCAAAAACGAATTTTGCCGTTCATTCGATCCCACGACCATCCCGTAATGTTTTGGCCAGATTTGGCAAGCTGTCATTACAGCAAAGTCGTTCAAGAATGGTATGCAGAGAAAGGGGTCCAGGTTGTTCCGAAAAACCTTAACCCACCCAACTGCCCCCAGTTCCGCCCTATTGAGAAATACTGGGCAATCATGACGAGGAGACTCAAGGCAAAGGGAAAGGTTGTCAAAGACATCAATCAGATGAGGACCTGGTGGAATAAGATAGCTAAAACGATGGACGAAGAAGGTGTGCGCCGCCTAATGAGCCGTGCTACATGAAAAATTCGAGAATTCCTTCGAAACCGTGACGAATAATTTTATCCGTATTTTTCCTTAAAAGTATGAAGGAAACGCTACATTTGTATAAAAAAAGATCTTGAATTCAATAATAAATAACTGAAATACAGGCAATTGTTTTTGTTCCAATTCTATCTGAAGCAAGCTTTACATAAGCACTCGGTAAGCACTCGGTTTTAAAACAATACTTAGTTGAATAGGTTCATTGGTAGGAACCCAGAACCCAGAAGAAAGCTACTATTAAAGTCGATGTTCATAACTTCTCATACTAAATTTGATTTCGGAAAAGTGCTCTGCTGGTGAGTGCACATTGTGTGAATTACGCAATTATTTTTGTAAATTATTAGCAGTTTTTTGATTTATTGTTATCTAGTAGTACCATAAATGTAATTAGAAAAAAACAAACGAACAAAACTAAATAAATGCCGCTGCAATAACCACGAAGAGACAATAATGCAAAATGATGGTTTTTCTCGAATTTGAACAACAATTTTAATAACATTCAATAATACACCGTTTTTGTTTTAAACTACTCAGATACACTCCACTTGATACGACGACACTATACCATGATTGCTATATACACCATGTTAGATCATGTTTCACTTAGATCATATCAGATAAATCGGTTCAAATTTCGAAACGCAGATGCACCAGTGTATCTGAACTATTTTAAGAATATTGAGGAGTAGCAGATAGAAGGCATATGAATTCCTTTTCGTCATTGATGAATAAAACTTAATAAATTTTCTTTTTACTACTCCTGTATTAAGAAAACAATTAGCAACAATTTATCACAAAAACCACAGCTTGCTTACAATCGCGACCTACGTCGGTTTGTAAAGTTATGCATGATTTTCCTGTTTAAATAAAACAGAGAAAATAATTAAACTGAAGGTAAGTTAAGAGGACACAAATCATAAGCTATAAACCACCAAAACTCAAAATAAGTGTTTGTTAAAAGCTAACCACTTATTATTTGAACAACCATTAGAAAAAATTCTGTAGAAACGGTGTGAGCACGGTGAGTAATAAAACGATGTTTTTGCGGTGTTGCTTTGTCAGTATATGCACTGAAAATTAATTTTCGTTAATTAGCTTTCCCTTGTTTCGTAAACATGGATTTTGTTCATAGAATAAATTCCTCGTAATTTGTATGAAACATTCCTTATGCTTGTTATCTGGTGAAATGCTGTCATTACACCTTTTTGTACAATGCACGAAATGAATTTTGTGAAGACCAACCTATCGCTGCTTTTCTTCAATCGTACTCCAGTGTTGTATGCTCTCACATCAATGAACGCTGAATACCTATTTTCGAGAGAGATAACTCACAGTGTTCATGTTCGTACCAGCATTGCAGCACGAGATGGAGCGCGACGGTTGGAACGATATGGTGATTCAACTCACCGCGAGAATAGGAAAAGGCCAGAGAATGGGTTTATAAGAATCAGCTCTATCTCTCTCAGGCCTTGAGCACAATCGTTATAACTCATGCAAAATTTGACTCGCAGCCTGAGCATTATTTTGCTGAGCAAAAAAATTCTTGCTCACTCAGATAATCGCTAGTAGTTGTCTGGTTCAGAAAGTTCAATTCTAGCGAAGCTGCCGCGTGTGTGAGACAACGGCAAAACGAAAGAACAAGGTACTGTTTTCGTTGCAATGCTAATCCTGACGGGCCTCGTTGGGAAAGCGGCTAGTGTGATGAAGACTCTGATAAGTGAGGGAGTAAAATACAGAATCAGACATTTAAAAATCGGTTCCGCATCGCGTCGTGGTCGTCACGTGTTTGCCATTGATGCGCAGTGTATGAACCAGAATGAAAACATAGAAATCATACACAAGGTTAAGTACTGGAATCGCAGTATATATAGAACTATTAAAGGAATTGTTTGGGTAAAAACTTGAAAATAACGGTAAATAATTTTTGCGATTTATCATCTTTTTCTGGTATCTTCATTCAGGAGTGGATTTTCAAAGGTAGACTGATAGGGTAAATATCGTTATTCCGATATACTCAGCACAACACGCACTTCAACCAGGAGATGGAATATGAATTTCAAAAACTAATTCTTAGTTTATTTATCTTTGCATCGTATCGTTAGATTTGAAAGACTGATTGATGAGGAGGAGTCGAAAAAAACTGACGTCTAGGATCATGGTATTCGGTGGCAGTGAATTGTAAAAAGTGTCCATTCTTGGGTCTGCTGTCTGGTCTTTCAAAACGTACGGCATGCATGGCTGCTGCTGCTTGCATCGAACCTGAGCTGGCGATTGTTACGTTTGAGGAAGAATGACGACGGAAAATCTGAGCAGAAATAAAGTGCCAATATCTAGAACTAGATTTTAGAGGAAAATACCAAAACCGTGCCAAAGTGAATTTTGATTCGGTGTGCAGGCTAAGTTTGTAAATTAATCGGAGCACGAAGAGTGTATTAGACGCAGATATCATGTTACTTCCGGAAGGTTTCCGATACGTCGGCGACGGCCGGCTCATTGCTTTTGGTGGAAAGTGCTACATACTTTCAGCGTATCGTTAACCAAAACGAACCCTGCTGCTAACCTTTACCCAACTATCCAACATCCCAGTGATTTCTCGTGGAAGTGCAGAGGATTTCTCGGCTTCCTCCAAAGCAAGTATCATGTCAACAAGTTCCTTCCCATTCCCTACTTGACCAGCATTCGGGCACGGCCGGCGCTGGTATTGCTTTATAATGGATCACCAGTTTTTACACATTGAGGATGTGTTAGTCCCAAAGCAACACCATGCTGGAGGTGGCTGGGTTCAATTCCCGGTCTGGTCTAGGAATTTTTCGTTAAGGAAAATTTCTCGACTCCCGGGGCATAGCGTATGATTGTTCTTGCCACACAATCATACTAATGCAAAAATGGTACTTGGCATCGAAAGCTCTCAATTAATAACTGTGGAAGTGCATTTAGAACATTAAGTTGAGAGCAAGCAATAAGCTAATTGTGAAAGCAATAAGCTTGAAATGCTGAAGAAGAAGAATGCGTGCAGCGCCAAACAACTAATTCAATGGAAAATACTTTAATAGCTGAGTTATTAACAGAAATTTGATGAAGAAAATCTGTCAAGAAGGATAGGTTTTCTCGAGGTACGCGAGAAATTGCTGGCTGTTGAGATATTGTTGAAAATCTGACACAGCTTCTCAACCGCAATTACGGCATACCATTTTAAATTACGACTCATTTCATATTAAGGTATGCGACGACAACTACTAAAACTAAAACTATTTAGGCCACCACTGGCTGCCAATTGCCAAGAATTAAGAAAGGAGTTTGGAAATTTGTAATATAAAACAAACAAACAAACTCTTTCACAAGGGAAATTGAATTGGTTGTCCTGAAAAGGACGGATTTCAAATGGTTCACATTTGAATTTAAACCCTTTATCAATTCAGAGATTTATAGGAACATCCTTGCCTATAGAAATATACCATAGAATATCACTCTTTCGAAATGTTTGGACATTGTTCGTATCATATACAGCCCAAAACTCGCTATAATACACAGCATATCATGAACTCATGGATATAGATGGTTAAGAAACTGCATATTCCTAAAAACAATGCTGAGATGGAATTCATTTAAATATTGGCTTACACTGCGCTCTGTTTGCTGACATATAAATAAGCGTTCGATGTAAGATGCAAACAAATTTCTTGCCCACGCACGAGCTTGATCAGCCAGCTCGAAAATTAACCTGGGGTCGCGTTGTGGATCTCGAAACGAAGAACTTATTCTCACAAGCATTCGTACAAAAAGTCCTTCGTTTCGAGCTGCGCAATGCCACCCATTTTCTCGCAAGTCTCGTTGGTCAGATGCACACTTATTTTGTCTTTATAAATTACACCAGATATGCATCTAAGAAACGACATAAGCTAACGCCTAGATCCAAATAATGCAAATCCTATAGTACTATCAAGATCAATATCAAGCTCCACTAAGGAAGCAGAGAGCGGATAGGCGATGATGAAAAAATAAATCCAAACCTCTCTCTTGGTTGCACGCCATAGACTCACCTACTAGATGCAAGCAAATTGCCCGTAACATCTTGCTCAACCAACATCATTCACTCAATGAGCAAACCCGTCAGCTGCTCAAGCAGTACTCACTCACCATGCGAGAGGCTTCCTCGCCAATCAATAATAGTTCATTTCATAGAATGAAGAGATAAACCGCAATGGCAAAAACACGCACATTCACTCTCCTGTGGAAACGATAGGGGGATGATGAACAGTGGTATTATTTTTTGCTCTCCTCTCGCAAGTAGAGAACTCTCGACTGTAAATAGTGAAATCGCTCATGAATCAACAACACTGTCGTACTCATACATGTTGGTTTTGCTGCTTGGGTGGGCTGGAATCATTGATTTATCCCAAAATAAAAATTAAAGCGCTATCAAGAGTTATAAGTTTATACTCATTAATCAAGTAACTTCTAACGAGTCACCATGGCTTAGTGAGATCAACCACGGATTCAAAAACAAGTCTTCTCAAAAATACAGGTTTGAACCTCATTTCAGAAATATTTAAAAAAATCTAAACAACTCCTCGTGGTTTGCGCTTTTTTTTCAATTACATACTGAGTCCATGCATTCTTATTGATAACAAAATATTAGCAGCATTTTGTATTGTTTTCGTACAATGAACGAGTGTTCTTTCTGTCAGTTATGTAACAGCATGTGGCATTGAATACGAAGGTAGTTTCTTGAAAAGTACAAATCAATTTCAGTGTAGAAAACAACAAATAGATTTGTTAGTTCTACATTCGATTTCGTAATAAAAACGAAATTTAATTTTCAGTGTGGGCGAGCGGGTTTTCAGTAAAAACTGTTAACAAACTCCGTGGTTGTCGTATACAAAAATCCAACATGACTGTAAAATGAATATTTTGACACATTACAGTACCTGTTAAATTTCAGCATGGTTCCTATTTAATGGGATTCGATCTTGAAACTTGGGGAAAATCGAGAGTTTTTAAAATCTTTTTTTTTTTCATTCCAAATCAAGTCTAGAATAGTTTAATCTTGTTGCCAAAATCGGACGGGTATTGTAAAATACTTTGGGTGAGCGCAGAAAAGTTAATCCACCCGTCGTTCAGGTGGATTGTCACAAAGTGAGGGCTCGATTCCCGCTCAAGCCGCCGGAACTCGATAATGTCCCTACTATATGGGTCCACCGGGCGTGGTGTTGTCCGTTGTATAATGTTAAGTGTTCAGTCTGTGCAGCAACTGGTTGAAGACGGTGTAATTCTCTTTCTCTTTCTTTCTCTCTCTCTTTCTCTCTCTCTCTCTGTCTGTCTCTGAAAAAAAAACCTTGCCCCCACCCCCCGCCCCTAATCGAAATCCTGGCTACGCCTATGGTTGAGCGGCCTTTGCAAAAGCCGTGTTGTGCATTAGTTATTTTATTTTTAATTTGGCTCAAAAAAATTTTATTTATGATCGATTCGAAAAGTTTTGGAATGCATGATATTATGGCAGTACCACGATAATATCGAATCCCGGATTTTTAAATTGGCATAAGGAAAGCCTTTTTCCATTCTTTCGGAAATTCACCACTATCGAGTGACATCCCAAGTAATATTGCTAACACCATCCAGCTTTATTAAGTTTTATTAAAGTTTTATGAAAGCCACTTGAAATCAATAGGTGCCAATAGGTTTCATATTTTAGTCAGGTTTATGAGAACCTACACAGCTTGTTTACAACGATCTTAAAACCTTGTTTCTCAAATTCCTTTTACTCCTATCAAAGGTTTTATTTCGACTTTATGAACTCGAAAAATGCTGTATAGAAATGCCGTTTTAGGACTCATTGATTTTATCTTATGATGGTCCGTTGAAAAATCATCTTAAAACCATTTTGCCTCCAGTAAATGCATTAAACGGCAAATTGGCATTGAAGGAAGTCACCATAAGACCAAATAGTTTTATGATAGTCATTTCGAAGATAAATTGGCTTTTTGGCAAAACTGTGATTTTTTTCCAATCGCCATATTTTTTTTTTTAATAATCGTTTATTTGTACAGGCTCAATCGAATCAACTTTACAGAGCCAAATTTTCATATTTATATACATCATTTATCTTAAAACTAAAGTTAGGAGGATAGAGCCGATTACTCGCAGCCGTCTCGAGGTTAATAGGAATTACAAATTACGGATGGGAATGAGGGTGGGAATTTAAAGTATGGTTTACATAACACAATAAATTTAAATTCTAAATTATCTAAAAACTTATAACTATACAATTTATGGTTTACCTTTGAATTGAACATTTTTTGAAAAAGAAAAAAAAACACACATACACAGATAAAAAAAAATATTAAAAAAAAAGGTAGGTTAAAAAAAATATAATGTAAAGGTTATGTGAGAAAAAAACACATAAATGTGTTTTATATAAACTAAAAAACATAGAAAAAAAATATATTGGGGGGGCGGGGTGGGTTGTCTCTCGCGCGAGGGGAGAGAAAAATAAGCTCCGTCTGATGCTGGGTGTTAGAACAAAAACAAAAAAAGGGGTTGGGTCCGGTATGCCTTTTCACACACAGAGAGGTCGCTCAGCCCAACCCGGTATAAATGAGCGTTCAAAGAATAATGATTGGACATGAGGCGAGACATGACACGAATGAAGTCTCGACCCACATCCATCCCCTTAAACCAGGATTTCTTCGACACCTTTGGGATGATAGAATGTTGCCATCGCCCCAAATCTCCTTTACTCCATTTATACTGCCAGCTGACAAGTGACTGTTGACGAAAAATAGGAAAAAATTCGTTGAAGGCGATTTGTCGATCACAAATATCGCCTTCCATAGCGCCCACCTTTGCAAGCGAGTCCGCTTTCTCATTGCCCGGAATTGAACAATGAGATGGGACCCATACAAAGGTGATGATAAAATAACGCGAAGATAAAGCACTTAGAAGCTCCTGTATTTTCATGAGAAAATACGAGGAGTGCTTTACCGGCCTCAATGAGCGAATAGCCTCTATAGAACTGAGACTATCCGTGAAAATGAAGTACTGATCCGGTGTTAATGAGGCAATGATTTCTAGCGTAAAGTGTATTGCCGCTAATTCGGCGACATATACGGAACAAGGAGCTTGAAGTTTACGATTGGCGCTATAAATTTCATTAAATATACCAAAGCCTGCTGACTCCTCTATCAAAGATCCGTCAGTGAAGAACGATTTAGTGGAATTAACTTGGCCAAACTTTGCAGCAAATATTACCGGAGCAATCATAGGACGATGATGCTCTGGGATTCCATGAAGCTCTTGCTTCATGGATAAATCAAAATGAACCGAATTGTCGAAATCGGAGAAGCAAACACGATTGGAAATGTTCGGCGAAGGGCTGACATCCTGTGTTATGTACAAATGGTACAAGGTCATGAAGCGGGTTTGAGTATTCAACTCAAGGAGCTTCTCAAAATTTTCGATCACCTGGGGGTTCATAACTTCACACCTGGTGAGGAGCCGGAGAGATAATTCTGAAAACCGATCCGAGAGTGGCAACATGCCAGCCAGCACTTCAAGACTCATGGTGTGAGTCGAGTGCATGCAACCTAACGCGATACGAAGACACCGATACTGAATACGTTCCAGTTTAATGAAGTGCGACCGAGCCGCTGACTGAAAACAAAAACTACCGTATTCCATAACCGACAAAATCGTTGTCCGGTACAACGTTAGAAGATCTTGCGGATGCGCTCCCCACCAGGTCCCGGTAATTGTGCAGAGAAAATTGACCCTCTGCTGGCACTTTCGCTTCAGATACTCAATATGGGATCTCCAGGTGCACTTAGAATCGAACCAGACCCCAAGATATTTAAATGACATAGAATGAGTTATCGGCTTACCCCAAATTTGAAGCTTCGGTTGTGCTGGGTTATGCTTCCTAGAAAAAACTACCAACTCAGTTTTCTCCGTAGAGAATTCGATACCTAGCTCTAAAGCCCAAGTAGACAAATTGTCTAAGGTATCCTGTAAGGGTCCTTGCAGATCGACCCCATTGGGTCCCGTGACAGACACTACGCCGTCATCTGCAAGTTGTCTCAACGTACAGTTGTCACTTAGACAACCGTCAATGTCTTTGACATAAAAATTATACAAAAGGGGGCTTAAACATGATCCCTGGGGAGACCCATGTAGCTAAATCGTGAAGCTGTAGAGGTTCCATGAGAGAAGCTCATATGTTTCTCTGACAGCAAATTGTACAAAAAATTATTCATTAATGGTGAAAAGCCACAAGCGTGGAGTTTATCTGAAAGAACTTCAACAGATACTGAATCAAAAGCCCCCTTGATATCCAAGAATACAGAAGCCATTTGCTCTTTTTTAGCAAAAGCTAACTGAATATCCGTGGAAAGTAACGCGAGACAGTCGTTCGTTCCCTTACCCCTACGGAAACCATATTGAGTATCTGAAAGCAGGTTGTTCGTCTCAACCCATTTGTCCAGACGGAAGAGGATCATTTTCTCCAACAACTTTCGAATACAAGATAACATCGCGATGGGTCGATAGGAGTTGTGGTCGGACGCGGGTTTGCCAGGTTTTTGAATGGCGATAACTCTCACCCGCCTCCAATCTTCCGGTACAATGTTGAGCTCCAAAAACTGATTAAACAAGTTCAACATGCGCCTCTTCGCGACGTCTGGAAGGTTCTTAAGCAAGTTGAACTTGATTCTATCAGCTCCTGGAGCCGTATTGCCACACGAAAGGAGCGCGAGAGAGAGTTCTACCATTGAAAAAGGTTGGCTGATCTCATCTATCGGATTCTCGGTTTCGCGAGGAATGATCCGTGCCGGCACAGAATCTGGACAAACTTTTCGCGCGAACTTGAGGATCCATTGATCCGAGTACTCTTCGCTCTCGTTGTTCGTAGTTCGGTTACGCAATCTTCGCGCCGTGTTCCAAAGAGTACTCATCGACGTCTCACGCGATAGCCCGTCCACGAATCTTCGCCAGTATCCGCGTTTCTTGGCCTTGATGAGGCTCTTAAGTTCACGTTCAAGAGCCGTGTATACTTCGAAGTGCTCAGGTGTTCCACGTCTACGGAAAACTTTAAACGCGTCGGACTTTTTACGGTAAACCTCGGTGCATTGCTGATCCCACCATGGAGAAGGAGGTTTCCTGCGAAATGACGTCCCTGGAACTGGTCGAGTTTGAGCTTGAAGCGCGCTGTCTAAGATCAGGTTGGAGAGGAAGTTATATTCTTCTAGCGGTGAAAGCCTTTCTACCGTCGTTACGGCTTCATCTACTGCTGTCCTGAACTTTGTCCAATCGATGTGACGGGTAAGATCATACGTGACGTTTACAGATTTCGACGGATTGAACCCGGTGGCAACCGAAATTTTTATGGGCAAGTGATCACTACCGTGGGGATCTTGAATCACATTCCATGTGCAATCCAACGATAATGAATTCGAACAAAGTGTGAGGTCTAATCTACTGCCAACTGAGGATGTTCCAGCCATACGTGTTACTTCTCCATTGTTAAGAACTGTCATAATGAAGTTGTCACAGAGGTCATATAATAAGGAAGACCGGTTGTCGTCGTACAGTTCTCCCCAGCCTGTACCGTGAGGGTTAAAATCTCCCATGATCATCCGCGGAGCAGGAAGAACCGAACAAATATCTGAAAGTTGTTTTTGGGTTCTTGAGGCTCTAGGAGGAATATAAACGGGAGAAGCAAAGGGTTTTTTTTTTTTTTAAAAACCGGCAGGCGGGCCACTTCATAACCGGGGAGAGGGGGGAAATTACTCTATAGAAAGGAGTAGCACTTTTTGATCCCCAGAAGTACTCCTCCTCCACGTGAATCCTCACGATCAAGACGAATAATATTGAAATCATGAAACGGAAGATCGATTTCGGAAGAGAGCCATGTTTCACAAAGAGCGAAAGCATCACAACCGGTATTGTGAGTTAAAAATTTGAATGATTCCAATTTAGGAATCAAACTTCGACAATTCCACTGTAGAACAGTGATCAAATCCCCGACCTCATTTGGAAAATTATCCATCGAAGGAGATGATAGCTGCAAGGAGGGGCCACTTAATTGTCAATTGCTTCAAAAAAGTCTTCACTGTTGGAAGCATTGCCAAAACAATGCTTTTGAGAGGGTCAGAAATTTCGAGGTACTTGAAGATACCTTCGACAATGTTATCAAATGAGAACAGCCCAGTCGAGGAAGGGGCTTTTGTTCTTAAAATCGGGGCATCAGGGGTTTTGGATGTCCCCGGGAGAGATGGAAAGTCCTGGGTGTAGTTAGTACTACGAAAACCAGGAGGAATTGGATTTTCCTTTTTCCCACCTTTTTTTGAAATGGGCATGCTGGTCTCGGGCTTCTTTTCGGCAACTTTCCGTGGGCGGACGCGTCTTCGCTTCCTTGAAGCACCTTCCGGAAAAGTGAACGATGTTCCCTCTTCAGCCGAATCAAAGTCAGACTCGTCATCTGACAGAGGAGCAAAGGGATTTGTATTGGCATTGGGTGATGGGGAGGCCTTTTTCACCATTTCGGCGAAAGATTGCCTGGAACGCTGTTTTAGCGAGCGTTCTATTTTTTCCCCGTGTTGTTTGTACGCCGGGCACAAAGAGAGAGCATGAGGAGGAGTTCCCTTACAGAAAGCGCATTTTGGTGTGCTGTCTGCACAGGCGCCATCCTCATGTTTCTCCCCGCAGTTGGAGCAGCGTGCCTTATTGCCGCAATGGGAGGTCGTATGTCCCATCTGCTTGCATTTTTGGCAGATCATGACCCGAGGTACAAACAACCGCACAGGTAGTCGAAGTTTTCCCAACTCGACGTATTGAGGAAGGGCTGAACCAGAGAAGGTCACACGAAACGAGTCCGAGTTGGTAAATTTCTTTTTACCCTCACTGATCGATACTGTGCCTAGTTTTTGCACATCCAGTATCTTGACTGAAGGAAGCAGAAGGTTCTTAAAGCGACCAACCCCCTGCTTCAACAGGGGTCAAGCTCGCTTCGGTGACAACCTCTTCACTCTCAATACCTCGAGCTGGGATGTACACTAAATATTCCAGTGTAAAAAACTGAGAGACAGCAATTTCGTTAGCTTGTTTAAGGTTGGACACAACGACTTTTAGTTTATTGGGTCTCACCTTAATTATCTCGGTCACGGCCGAGAATCGTTTCGTCAGATCGTTTGAAATCTGGTATATATTGAGAGGTTTCGTTTTGGGCCGAAAATAGACAACCCAAGGACCAGCTGAACTATCTGGATAAGCACGCGATCGGGTAACTTTAAGAGCTACCCCATCATTTGGCGGCATGGATGAATCATCTTCCGACAAATCATCCATGTCGCACCCGTGGGAGCTTATGATGCTGAACCACTAACGCAATAATCTAGAATCAATCACAGATAAACAAACTAAACCTAAGCACACAACAAACTAAACCTAAGCACACTCTCTCACACGCTCTCACACACTCTCACTCACTCTCACTCACTCTCCACACAATACAAAACAATATATTCAGAAGAAAGAGAACAAAAGCTTATCTTATATATATCACTGATCTGCTGCAGCCGGGCGACGAATGTGCTGCTGTCGAACGACGATTCGTGGCCGCGTGTGCCGGCTAGACGTTGAGCTGAACGATGATGATAATGATGACGATGATGATGTTGCTGATCGGTGGTGGTTAGCAGATGATCGACTGCACGCTACACACGATGGACTGCTGGTGTGCGTGCCGTATAGATGCGGAGCAATATGGCGTTTAGGTCGAGGCAATATCGCTAATTGCAATTAATGACGTTGTTGCACTGTTTAACACTCAACGTTTTCTACTTCAGAAAACTAAGACTCGATTTCACTCGCGACTCAGAAAAAAAAATAGCGCTGAAGGCTTGAAACAACTTGTGAAAAGCTTCCAAAGCAACGGAAAGCTGACCGAACGAACTGTTCCGTTCGCTTGTTCACTGGGCAAAAAAAGAATCGCCATATTGAAATATAAGAAATAATTGAAATGTGGAAAAATAAATGCCTCAAATTTTCAGTGGTATGCAAATAAACTGTAGATCAGAGACTACTTTTGGCATTTTTTAGATAATCTCATCCAATTCCAAGCACTTTTCAGGAAATTCGCGATTAATTTATCGAATATATTTGTTTTAATTTGATTTATGTTGTTTTGAATACGCATAATTTCCGAGGCGCATTGATTTTCGGCTCTTATCGGGCCAATATTCACCATAAAAATAATTGCGCATATAATTTGGAGCATAACTCGCTGTAGAAAACACAATTTGTTTTGGATATTTTGCTTTCAAACAAAATTTCCCGTATCGCTAGACCTTTTTTTTACTGCTAAATGAATCAGAAGAACAAAGAATCGAACAAAGCAGAATAACAAAAACCAACCTCGATTTCACAGTGAAGTTTGACAGTTGTGGCCATTTGGCCGCATTCTGGTTTTCATGGCAGCCATTAGGTTTTATGAAGGTTCTCAAGTGGTCATAACATCTTTCACTAGAACATTTTCAAAATCTATATGTTCTTATAAAGGTTTTATTGACTAGTTTTCACAACCGTCTATAGAGTGGGCCATTTTGTACAAATTTCGGCTTTAAAGAAGCCTAGAGGAGGTGTTGGTAGACAAAACAGTTTGAAATGTAGTTTTATCAACAAAGCCGGGAGAAGTGTTATACGGCTGGAATAAAACTAAAATTGTTACTTGGGATACTGAACAGCCAGAAAAGAGGAGTTGTAAGTTCAGTTGCTAGGTTTTTCATGAATACTGGTGGAATTCCATCAGGTCCTGTGCCTTTATTAGGGTCTAATTGTTTTAGGCCTGTGAGAATGTCTCGTACAACAATGTTACTGACACCAATATTACCTGGATAGTCAGAAAAGTATGAGAAAATATTCTTGTGTTATACTCAGATCAAGGTGCAGAGGAAAAGTGGGTGTTGGCCAAATTTGAATTTTTCAGATATAATCCTAAATAGGTTATAGAGTATTTTTCATACATCTAGCAACCTAACGTCCGTCTCCTTCACAATATTTTCTACTGTGATGTGTCCTACTCAATGGGTAAATTGAACTGAAGGTGAGTTTGAAAGAAGAGGAACTTGTAGGAGAGCCCGTATCCACTGGTTGACACTAAATATTGGCCAACGTGCTTGTTCAATACTTACCATCTTGAAGAACACTGAAAATGAAAATTAGTAACTTTGCTGTAAATAGTTATCTTACCTTTAAATTTGATGTGGTACCACTAATCCTAGAAATAATATAAAATCATTGTAAATATTACTTACCATAAGTCCAATTACCTAACGATCATAACGCACCAACGCAATTAAGAAATGTTTTTTGGCAACCCTGCTGCGAGAAATGTTATGTTCTGCAGCAGACAAGTGTAAATATAAATAAAAGCAGTTGGAAATAAATCGTCGTCGCGGACGGTCATTTAAAGTAGAGAGAGGTGCTTTGTTGTCGTTTGTCGAGAAAGAAAACTGAGCCGGGAATTTAGTTTGTGTGCTACACTTGTCGAAAGTAAGAAAAAAGAGGAAAAGAGTGAAGTGAACAAAGAAAAGAATTACAAACGAGCTGGGAAGTTATTTGATCGTTTAATTACTGTACGGTGCTTTTGCACATTTGTTTGAGGATTTGTTAAGCGACACAAATTGCCAAATCCAAAGTTCGGATGCCATGCTGCATCAGTGCCCGGACTTTTGGTTCGTGAATCTGGACATTTTTCAAATGGGGGATGGCGGGAATGTCTTTCGTAAGTAGAACAGCCGACTGAGTTCATCAGATATAGTTCGAATGGGCTTCAGCTTAATAAATGACTAATATTATAGTCATTTATTCAATGGAATGTTCTTACTATTCTCATTCAATGCTCATTTCAGCCAATAGTGTTCAACACATAGTTATCACCAACCATCGACAGCCCGCAACAATAACTCTTAGTATCTTTTCATAGAAATGGCTAAGCTCTTCAAACATCCGGGGGACTACAAGGATTCTACTTTTATCTTTGTTCTCAATTTTGTTTCTTTTCAGGCAAGAAATAATTTATTTCTACCAAATTTTGAGGACAATATCTAATATTTCTCTATTTCTCAAAGCTTTTAAAGTTAAGCATAAAGATGAATGAATGTACCGAAAACTAGACGGACACATGCGGAGTTGGGTACAGTCGACTCGTGAGGTAGTAAGTGCTTTCAAGAACGTGGAGCAAGACAGGTAACTTTTTGTATCTATATTAATAAAATCTATGTTTAATAGGTTTGCGTCGACCATCGGTTGAATCGGTTGAATCGGTTGTGTCGATACTTTGTTCCGCAATATTTTGTTATCGGGCGTAGTGTTTTGTCCCTTGTTTCGGTTGCCTATTGTTGCGCGAGTGATCGAGTGAGCATCAAAAGTCGTGGTTCGCCGAGTCGGTCGGTGGTGAGGTACATAATTAATTGTGATTCAAATTCTTTCGCTATACTCGTCGGGCCACCCTATCACAAATAAATCACTGTCCCGTTTTGTAAGGGACTCCAGCGGCATCCGGACTGTTGGTGTAGATTGGTCCAAGTGGCTCTCGTTGAGATGCATTGCCTTGTTTTCCTAATGAAATACCACTATCACACTCTGTGCGTGGCCCCAATAGCATCCTAGTAAGTAGTTGGTTTAAATCGGTTCAAATCGGAAATCGGTACTAATTACACTTAAAAGCTTATCGTTTACCAAAACGAACTCTGCTGCCACCCAATCCTGTTATCCAAAATCCCAGTGATTTCTCGTGGAAGTGCACTGGATTCCCCGGTTTCAATAAAGCGAGTATCACGTCAACATATTCCTACCCATTCCCTACTTTACGTGCATTCGGGCGAGGCCTTAGATTGGGATCACCAGTTTTTACACATTGAAGATGTATGTTAGTCCCAAGCATCATCTGTTGGTTCTCTGTGTAATAACAGCTGATCTGGCAACAACGGAGTACTATACTCAGATAGTGCAGGGAAAATAGCTAAATTAAGTTGGTCGAAGATATTCAAATACTTTTGCAAATAAGCTTGATTATTGTATTTTTATGTAAATTTTGTGAGCCTTATGTTTCTGATTCTTCAAATTAGTAATTTGCTTG
This sequence comes from Aedes koreicus, assembly GCA_024533555.2. Lineage (NCBI taxonomy): Eukaryota > Metazoa > Arthropoda > Insecta > Diptera > Culicidae > Aedes > Aedes koreicus. Next base: position 175,120 of record JAHHFK020001391.1, read on the forward strand.
TTAAACCAAATTGGATTTTTAGAAGAATAGCTTCGTCGTCTTCTCATCAGAGGAGCTTCTTCCTGAATTGTTTCCTGTAACATTTTATAAAATATATCTACTGCACAGTCCGCATCGAGCTCTCATGCCGTGCGGTTCTATTTTCTTTTGCTGAAGGAAGTATTTTTGCTACCTAAAGCTATAACAAAATCAAACAGCACTTTTCAGTGCTTAACATTACCTGCACAATTTTTATTTTTTACCCTTATTCCTTTTCGATCCTTGTCTGGACCCTACGCGAGGTAATCCGACCTGGATATCGATTTGGAAAATTACTCTTTGACCCTTCGGATTCTTGTAGAATCTGCTTGGAAGTTGATTAGGAGAAAACGTATAAATTGTAATCATTTTGGAGAAAATGGCGCCTAAACGCAAAAGAAAGGGACAATCTCTGGATTCCCCTTCTAACAATATTGATTTGAGCAATCAATTCGATATTCTGACTGATGATGAGAATGATCCATCAGTCAGGCAAAAATCTTCGAAGCATTCCCGAATTAATGCAGGGAAAGAAAAGGTTCCACCTATTGTGGTAACAACATCTGATTTTCATGGGCTCCGTAAGGAACTCACGAATTTCATAAAAGATTCGAAATTTTCCTTTCAAATTGGTCGTCGGGGTGAATGCCGTGTATTGGCTGAAACCTTGATCGGATTTAAACTTCTCGTGGAGTATCTTGCTCAAAGAGGCATCAAATTCTTTACACATGACACCAAAACTGAACGTCTGTTCAAGGTGGTCTTAAAAGGTCTAGCCAGTGGTGAATCCCTGGATGAGATCAAACAAGAAATTATCAAATTGCTTGGAGTTACACCAGTTCAAGTGATAAAGATGAAAAAGAAATCCCAACCTGGCGATCCTCGCAATGGGATTTCTAACGATTTTTTATTTAGTTCATTTTAAATCAAATGAACTGAATAACCTCAAGGCATTGGAAAAAGCCAGCCTTATGCTCCATGTCAGAGTGAAGTGGGAACACTTCAGGAAGACTGGAGGAAATTCTCAACACCTCACCCAGTGCCGTAAATGCCAGGGATGGGGTCACGGGACGAAAAATTGTCACATGGATGCCAAATGCATGCATTGTGGCGATTCCTCTCACGCCAAGGACAACTGTCCTGTGAAGGATCCCAAAAATTTTAAATGTGCGAATTGTGGTGGAAGTCACAAATCCAATTTTTGGGAATGCAAGACTCGCAAAGCGATCTTGAATTCTCGTGCTAAGCATCAGGTAGGGACCGCTTCACGTTCCCGACCAGGTAATTATTCCTCGGCTGTTAACAACGGTCATCGAGGAGGAAATCCAACATTCGTACCGGAAGGTACGATCAATGCCCAACCGTCAAATTTTCCACTGCTATCTGCTGTTAACAATGGTCAGCGAAGTACAAATGGTACCCGTAAGTACAAACAGAGCACAAGTTTTCAATGCTCAATTCTTACCTGCTGGTAGCAATGTACAGCTAGGTAATGGAGCTTCCTACGCTGCCGTTACAGCCGGTAGAAACCAAAATTCTACCAGAAATGTTGAAGATTTTGACTTAGGTAGCATAACCGCTCAAAAAATGGATTTTTTACAGAAATCGTTAATCGATATGATTAATGGAATGCTAAATACAAACTCCATGTTTGATGCAATTCAAACTGGTATAAAATTTGCAAACAATATTGTCATGACCCTGAAATTCAGCAATGGGTATTAAGACACTGAATATTTTAAATTGGAATGCTCGATCTCTTAAAAATAATGAAGACGAGCTGTTTAACTTTTTACGAGTTCATAACGTGCATATTGCCGTTGTAACAGAAACATTTCTTAAAACAGGTGATAAAATAAAAAGGGATCCTTATTATTTCGTACACCGCAATGATCGTCTTGACAGTCCAGGTGGTGGCGTTGCCATAATTGTTCATAGGCGTATCAAACATCAAATTCTTTCTTCATTTGATACCAAAGTTTTTGAAACTTTGGGGGTTTCTGTTGAAACAAAATTTGGTCAACTTACACTATTAGCTGCCTATTTACCATTCCAATGCGTAGGTCAGCAAAAGAATCTTCTCAAGGGTGACCTACAGAAGCTTACCCGTAATAGGTCAAAATTCTTCATTATTGGTGATTTTAATGCAAAACACCGATCGTGGAATAATGCTCAAAGTAATTCCAATGGTAATATACTATTTGAAAATTGTGCAACGGGTTATTACACTATCCAATACCCAAACAGCCCAACTTGCTTTTCTTCTGCCAGAAATCCCTCAACTATTGATTTGGTCTTAACTGATTCATGTCAACTTTGTAGCCAATTGGTTACCCATGCTGACTTCGGTTCGGATCACCTTCCAGTAACTTTTGAAATATCTCAAGAAATAATTTCTAATCCCAACAGTTCTACTTTCAATTATCATAGAGCTGATTGGAACCAATATCAAACATTCATGGAATATAACTTTGATCCTAATATTCCTTTGGAAACTAAAAATGATACCGATAATGCTCTTGACTCTCTGACTACTTCCATAGTTGAAGCAAGAGCTGTCTCAGTTCCAAAATGCGAGGTAAAGTTCAATACAATTATAATAGACGACGATCTTCAGCTTTTGATCCGTCTGAAAAATATCCGTAGAAGACAATATCAAAGAACACGCAATCCCGCCATGAAAGTTATCTGGCGAGATTTGCAAAAACAAATTAAAAAATGCTTCTCTGCCCTGAGGAATAAACAATTCGAAAATAATGTGTCAAAATTAGAGCCGAGTTCCAAACCTTTTGGAAACTCTCCAAAATTTTAAAGAAACCTCAAAAGCCTATTCCAGCGCTCAAAGAAGGTGATAAAATATTGCTAACAAATGTGGAAAAAGCTCAAAAACTTGCTGAGCAGTTTGAGAGTTCCCATAATTTCAGTTTGGGTCTTACTAGTCCTATTGAGAATCAGGTTGCTCTTGATTATCTGAATATTTCCTCATGGGAAAATATTTTTAATGAATCCTGGGGTACTGATTTGGATGAAGTAAAAACTATAACTAAAAAGTTCAAAAATATGAAGGCTCCAGGTGTTGATGGAATTTTCTATATACTCATCAAAAAACTCCCAGTGAGTACCTTGTCTTTCATGGTAAAATTATTTAATAAATGTTTTCCTTTGTCATACTTTCCTGGCAAATGGAAAAATGCCAAAGTTGTTCCAATTTTGAAGCCCGAGAAAGATCCAGCTGAAGCTTCTAGCTACAGACCAATAAGTTTACTTCCTTCAATCAGTAAACTTTTTGAAAAGCTAATTTTGAATAGAATGATGCTTCACATCAATACAAACTCAATTTTTGCAGATGAGCAATTTGGATTTCGCCATGGCCATTCAACTACTCATCAACTTTTGAGAGTTACTAATTTCATTCGTTCAAACAAATCTGAAGGCTGCTCAACTGGAGTTGCTCTTCTAGACATAGAAAAAGCATTCGACAGTGTTTGGCATGAAGGTTTGATTGCTAAATTGAAAAACTTTAATTTTCCGCTCTATATTATAAAATTAATTCAAAATTATTTAACTGACAGAAATCTGACAGGTAAATTATCAGAATTCCAAATCTGATCGACTACCTGTTAGAGCTGGAGTTCCTCAGGGTAGCATTCTTGGGCCGATACTATATAACATTTTTACTTTCGACCTCCCTGATTTGCCTCAGGGTTGTCAGAAATCCTTGTTTGCTGATGACACAGGCATCTCCGCTAAAGGAAGAAGTCTTCGTGTCATTTGCAGGAGACTGCAGAAAAGTTTGGACATTTTCTCTTCTTATTTACAGAAATGGAAGATTTCTCCCAACGCTTCCAAAACTCAACTAATAATATTCCCACATAAACCTAGAGCTTCTTTTTTGAAACCTAGTAGTAGTCACATCGTTACTATGAGCGGTGTTCCAATTTCCTGGTCAAGCGAAGTGAAATACCTTGGTCTATTACTTGATCAAAAATTAAATTTTAAAAATCACATTGAAGGCATTCAAGCCAAATGTAATAAATATATAAAATGTTTATATCCTCTTATAAACAGAAAATCCAAACTATGTCTGAAGAACAAACTACTAATATTTAAACAAATCTTTAGACCGGCCATGCTTTATGCTGTGCCAATATGGTCTAGTTGTTGTGCTACTAGGAAAAAAGCACTTCAAAGGATTCAGAACAAAGTTCTGAAAATGATTTTGAAGCTGCCACCCTGGTTCAGTACTATTGAATTACATAGAATTTCAAACGTGGAGACTCTAGAAGAAATGTCCAACAAAATAATTAATAATTTCAGACAAAAATCGTTGCAATCTTCTATTGCAATGATTAATTCCCTTTATGCTTAGTTAGGATTAATTTTTTTTAGTTTTTATATCTACTGCACTTTCAACATTTTTCTGACTTCTTAAAATCTGTTGCCAGTTTATCCTCCTAAATTTTTACTTAATATTGTCATAGTTGGCTTTGTTTTAATCAAACACATTCTCGTAAACACATTCATTTGGGATTATGTTCTTTAAGCATTAGCATTGACGTTTGCACACCTTGTGGATGAAGCTACGATGAGGAATAATTCGTTGGAGACATTGCATGTCACCATGAAACGTATCCAGTTACTGGTACGAATCTTCACGCAATAATCTCCAAGAAGACATTCCTCGATCGCTCACCTGGCCACGTCCATGCAAACGTTGTAGATAGGGAGGATTTGATATCCACCGTAAGAAGACACGGTGAACCCACGTTGCCTTCATCATTGTTTGGTGTACAGAACAAAAATGTATATAAATTGGTCGTTGGGAGCAGTCTA
>JAHHFK020001392.1:0-57495 GCA_024533555.2 Aedes koreicus
ACTACTCTAACTACTGGCTTTACAAGATGAAAATTAAGGAAGACTGCATCTGCGAAATTTGTGATGCAGTAGATAACTCTGATCATGTTATTTTCTTCTGTGTGAAATACGCACTGACAAGGCAAAAACACAATCTAGACCAAGACAGCAATATCTATCAAATTTACGAGAAAAACGACATACAGCTTCTACAAAATGTAGTAAGTTTTCTGCGCGAAATTGAAAGCTCCATTTAGACAGACAGCTAAAACCGACTACACGAAACGACCAAAACAAATTACGGTGACAACGACCGAGGCGGCGACACACATCACTGCTCGATAGTCACTGTGATATTAGCAAAACGCAAAGTTAATCTGACAGTCTTTCCGACTTAAAACAAAACCGCTGGCAATGTGGCAGCAAAGCCGTGCCATCCCCCTAGCCATCGCTGACGTGCGGTGGTAACCAGAACGAAGAAGAAGAAGAAGACGTTTGAATCCGTCCAAGGTTTCTGCATGCAAACGGCATTCACCTCGTCTGGAAATTTGAAGGGGAATATTTCACACCTTCAACAAATGTTAAGATTTCCTTTCTCAATCGAGAAAGTTTTTTCAAATTTCGATTAGATGATGGATCACTCTCATCATCTGTGAGCATATCAAATTGATTACTCACATTAATTTGATTTGCAGGCGAATCAATAGATTGCCCTTTTCGCTTATTTGCCATAGTGGCAGAGTAATTTGCTCCAAATCGACGTCCAAGCAGATAACTATAAAGAATCCGAGGGACCGAAGAGGAATTTTCCAATGCGATATCCGAAGCCGGGTTACCCGAAGGGCCTAAAAAGGATCGAAAAGGAATAAGAGGAAATCTAAAAATTGTAGGTATTATTTAGCACTGAAAAGTGCTGTTCAAGATTTGGTGTAGCGTAAGGTAGCAATAGCACTTCCTTCAGCAAATAGAAAATAGAACCGCACGGCATGAGAGCACAATGCAGACTGATGAGCAGTATGTTTTATTTAGTTCTTCAGGTCACATAATATACTTGAATCTTATATATATAGTTTTCAGGTCAATAATATATTGAATTTATATATATATATATATATAATATATATATATATATATATATATATATATATATATATATATATATATATATATATATATATATATATATATATATATATATATATATATATATATATATATATATATATATATATATATATATATATATATATATATATATATATATATATATATATATATATATATATATATATATATATATATATATATATATATATATATATATATATATATATATATATATATATATATATATATATATATATATATATATATATATATATATATATATATATATATATATATATATATATATATATATATATATATATATATATATATATATATATATATATAATATATATATATATATATATATATATATATATATATATATATATATATATATATATATATATATATATATATATATATATATATATATATATATATATATATATATATATATATATATATATATATATATATATATATATATATATATATATATATATATATATATATATATATATATATATATATATATATATATATATATATATATATATATATATATATATATATATATATATATATATATATATATATATATATATATATATATATATATATATATATATATATATATATATATATATATATATATATATGAATACATATTTTTTACGTACCTATGTGAATTTAACGGTTCTTACAAGGCGATAGATTTGCTATCAAATTTATTTTTTCAACATTTTTTCGCTACTAACGTTTTTAACCTGAATAGAGCAAATATTCTTATCAATTTATTCTTGATATCATGACAGTTCAGGAAATGCTGCGTTTGAATTGTACTCAAAAGCACTATAATATTTTCGAACTGATTATTCTCGCAGGTATCTGATGTTTTCACGTGAACTCCAACAATTGATTCTAGGCTTATAAAAAAAATTAAACTTTTCTTCGTTGGCATATACTAAAGCATGTTCTGTAAAATCTTTAAGTATTGTAAATTTACTGAAATTGGCCGAAAACGGCTGATCTGAAATACATTTGCTCACGCATTTATCACAAACCGACGCCGTCTTAGCTACCTTATGTATCATTAATCCAGAAATATGGTACAGCACATTCCGTTCCGATTCATTCAATGATTGTATTGCTATTGTGGAAGTAGATAAAGCCGATGATACAGCAACTCTAAAAGACACATTTTCCTTTTCAGATTCCTTCTGCTCCGCCAGCTGTCGGACATTGCTCGGAAAGTTGATTAACCCTATCTCCCTATCGTCGGTTTCGTATGATGACCCAGGTACATCAGTTAAATATTGTGAAATACAAATGGATTTCAATAGATTCCTAAACTGTTAAGCTGTTGGTTTTTTTTTGTCTTATACGAATTTGCGAAAACAGGTTTTCAACACAGTCTTGTGTGAAGCGACCTGTTAATAAAAATGTGTAATTTTTACCATTTAAAAAAAGATCCTGTAGTCATAGCACAAAATTTGTTGCCATGATGATGGACAACTGCCATGGTTTAATTTTTTTTGTATAGCCTACTTCTATCGAATGTATCGTTTGCTTGAAAAAATCAAGGAATGCCAGCATTTCATTGTAAACTTCAGGTTTTGCTGAAAGATATAAATAGTTAATAGAAGTGAAACTGACACTATATAATTGTACTTACTTTTATTCAATGCCATCTTAAACGACCTACTTGATGACAAACCAAACCATTTAGAAAGGCATTTTACAAAATATGCAGTGGAAAGAACTTCAGGTCTGTTAGCTATCTGACTATCATCAGGATCTACGGGATGTGCAATGGGAGTGCTGCTTAATACATCGACCTTGTGGAATATCATTCCAATATCATTCCATAATTTTTTGTTGCCTGGAGCACAATCAGATGTTATAAAGTGCACTTTGCATCCTATACCCTCCACATGGAAAATTAACTCCCACAAGATGTCTTTAAGGATTTTCTCTGCGACACTTTTACCTGTGAAATGGTACGCAACAACCTGTTTCCTGTTGACCTGTTGACTTTCAGGTTTAGTAGCTCCAGAACACCGTACAATATCCCACTTTCGAAGCTTATATCTCCCATCCTCCTTTGTATCGTTCGCTCCGATGAAATAGGGTACTTTTGACGCTCGTATCTTTTGTTACCGCATGCAAATTTTGTTTTTAGGCTCTTAAGTGATAGTTGTATCGCTCCATTCTTCAGGTCGCTGCTTATCGTACAGCAAAACATCAACCTGGTCACCGTTAAAAGTTTTGTTTAAGGCGCTTAGAGCAAGGTCATGCTGTTTGTTTTGTTTTTCGTTAGCGGTTTCTTGGGCTTTCACCTTCTGTTTCAGGGATCTGCATTTGGTCTCAAGTTCAAGTATTCGCCCAAAATAAATAATTATGGTCAAGTCATGAGAATTCATCTCTTCAACTTTTTCAATAACTCTTTAGCTTACTTTTCATACACTGTTTTTGATTATGCACAAATCCATTCATGTTCTACAACATTCAAGTGACGTACTTCAACGGGAATCCTTGAAGTCAGATTGCGGTTATTTTGATCCAGTGTTACACTTGCCACCATGCCAGTCGCACTTTCTGAAAATGCAGATGCCATACAGTTGGGTTCCGGGTTCTTATTTTGCAAGACTTTCAAATCTGGAGAGCGGAATTTGGTGCTCTGATGATGTAGCGGATACATTTAACTAAAACGTGGAATTCGGTTGAATCGTGATATTCTCATAAGCGGGTGCTTCGAGCTTCCTGCTATGCCCCGGCAAAGTTGGAAAATCAGCAATCTGTGCGAAGAATGGGTAAACTGGCAATGCTCCTCTACACTTGAGAATTTTTCCCTTCACCGAGGCGAAATAAATGTCGTCTGGATCGAAGTGGAACTGAAATTGTTGAAAATAATTCATTAAATGTAATTTAATTGAGTTGATGAATACATCTCCTTACACTGCATAGCCGGCAGCTATCGGTGAGACAAAAATCAGACGGAAGGCCACAAAACTTAAGCCATGCTTCTCTTTGTGTTGATTCGGCAGGGAAACGAAAAAACGCAATGTTTTTGAAACCTGGCGTGGTTTTGTTGCAGCAATACTTTGCCAAACACTTCATGCTTGTGGACGTAACTTTTATTATAGAAATTATTGAAAGAACAACACTTCTTATAAAACCAACAACAACAAATGGTTCAAACGCAATGAAAACAAAAGTCAAGCAAAGTTTTGAGCAATAACAGGTTGCTAGACGATTAAATTTCGTAGGGATCAGATGGTGTCTCTTTGTATATTCCAGTCTCTTTAGTTGTTGTCGGTAGAAGTGTCCACGGATCGATTTTCTTTTAGCAATCTTACAACGGCTGTGTTTTGTTGTAGAGTAGCTTTAGCCATAAGTTTTATTCGGTATTAGGTTTACAAATATAGTTTTAGCTTACTTACAAAAAATCGGTTTGCGGCTATAATTTAAGGACGATTCTTTTTAGAACAATAGGCTTTGTTCTTTTCTGTAGTATTGATGTAAGTTAGGTTAAGTTCATACAGTTATTATTTAGGAACTTGAATATTCACAAGTTAAATGCGTAGTAAATTAACTTTATGTAATGTTTAAATGTAAAAACTTTTAGCTGTAAAATACAATTTGTAAGTAATTTTAAGCTACTTAGATTAATCCAATTTTCAACACCACCTTGTTCAAATGTATTTCACTCTATACTATTATGACATTCTACTAATTTCCTCTATATCTTTTCTTCTCATTCATGTCTGTCACCTTGACAGTCTTGTTGACAGCTTCGTCACATACAGTGTTACCAGTTTCAACACTCTCTCCCCCGTAACACTGGCCACCAGGTCCAGTTTTACCATTCTCATCAACTTCTAAGACCGCCAACCTAGCCACCGGCCTACGCACTAGCCCCCTCGCAGTTTGAACTATAGCTTGTCGAATTCTACCGTCGACCCCTTTTATAACTTGGATAATACGACCCCTTGTCCATTCATTCCTTCTGCCATCACCAACCACAAAGAACAATTCACCTTCAGAGATCGGTTTCACCTCGCCGCACCACTTCGGACGCTTAGTCAACGTTGGGTGGTACTCCCGTATCCATCTTCTCTAAAATACTTCGAGTTGTTGTTGAATCTTGCCGTATACCAGATGAGTTCCCCAACAGAAAATGATTCGGTGTGAGAGATTCGTATTCCTCCGATGTAAGCTGAAGATATGTCAGTGGACGACTGTTCACAATCATTTCAGCTCCTACGATAAACGTTTCCAACGCCTCGTCATCTAGCTTGCGGCAGTTGTTGTATGCCGTGTCCACTGCAATTTTTATAAAGCGCACCATCCGCTCCCACGCACCGCCCATGTGCGGAGTCCCTGGAGGGTTGAAAATCCACCAGGTGTTCGTGCCCGTGAATGTAACAGCTAATTTCTCGATCTTCTACCTCAATAATCTCTCTGCGCCTTGAAAATTGGTTCCGTTGTCCGAATAAATCTCGGCCGGAGATCCTCGACGGCAGATGAACCGCCGTATGCACTTCATACATGGGTCGGTGGTGAGATTGTATGCCACTTCAACATGTACTGCGCGTATAGTCAGACATGTGAATAGTGCTATCCATCGTTTTGCGTTACTTCTCCCAATTTTCACAGTCATTGGTTAAAAAAAATCTATTCCTACATACGTGAATGGTCGTACAAACGATGCCAGCCTTGCAAGTGGTAGTGGTGCCATACGGGGAATCTTGGGTAAAGCTTTGTGAACCCGACACCATTGACACGCTTTCATTGCTTTATTCAACGCCGTCCTTATCTGTGGAATGTGATATCGTTGACGAATTTCATTCACGATAGTCTCTGCATTACCATGCAGATACTTACGATGGTAGCTATCGAACACGAGGTCTGTGAATTTATGGCACCTAGGCAGAATAACCGGGAATTCCATCGCTTGATCAACGTTCGGGGCTGCTCCTATTCTGCCATCCACACGAAGAATACCTTCTTCATCCAAGATTGGGCACAACTGATATATTTTGCGGGTTTTCGCTAACGGTATTTGCTCTCCTCTGGGTTTCGACCGATTCTGTATTAGCATCACCATATCATCTAGAAAACTCTGCCACTGCGTCTCTCGAATAAGAAGGTTTTCCGCTTTCTGCAGCTCTTCTGACGTCAACGGGCCAACGGATCGCTGCCTGCCTGTGAACTGCCGCTTCAGGTTACCGATGAACCGCAAAGCGTAACCTACTGCGCGATGGACTCTGCTCAGCTGAGAAAAGCGCTCGAGATTTATCAGCTGCACCGGAATTGTCATTTTTCTGTAAGTGTAACAGGGACGTAACTCCTCTTCCGTTGCTGATGATGCTCGTTGCTTTGGCCATTCAATTTCAGGTAGCTGTAAGAAACCAGGGCCTTTGAACCAAACGCTGTCTCCTGCCTAATCGGGGCCTTTTCCCCATTTTGTTGCAATATCTGCCGGATTATGCTTAGATGGAACCCAACGCCAGTTATCTACATCGGTGATTGTCAGCAACTCTCCTGCACTCCACGAACTGTTTATACCTTCGATGGTCCACTCGAAGCCAGGAAAGGACCGTAGCTGAATCACTCCATAACACCTTCCTCGTAATGACCAGTGTGTGGCTCTCTTCCACTAACTGCATCAGACATGCTCCCAGCACAGCGGCCTGCAGTTCTAGTCGTGGCACTGACAACGTCTTTAAGGGCGCTACCTTTGTCCTCGCCGCAACCAGCACACAACGTTCTAAAGTAGGCAGCTGTACAGTACGCAGATTCACTCCCGTCAACAAAGATGTGGAGTTGGAGATCCCTGTAGTGTTCGCTGGTAGCACCCAGGAAGTAGCAGCGAGGTATTTTAAGGGTGCGAACTTCCTCAAACAGGTTCGTCCAATTTCTCCACCTTCTATGCAAGTCATCGTTTACTTACTCGTCCCACTGAACTCCTACTCTCCACACTTCTTGTAACAAGATTTTTCCATGCACTATGAAATGGCATAGAAGTCCCAGAGGGTCAAAAAGCCACATCAAACACTTCAACATTTGTCTCTTTGTAGGGTTGGTGCTATTTTCAATTAAATAATAGATTTCCTGTTTCATTTGGGTTGAGAAACGTCTTCTTGTGTCAACCATAGAAGTCCAAGAACACGTTCATATTCGTTTGACTTGTCTGCTGAGCTGTTTGTCTTCTTTGATAAGCGGTTCACCAAGTCCACTCAACACTTCACTGCTGTTCGACAACCAATTCCTCAGTTCAAAACCACCATTTTCGTGAATTGAACGCATTTCTTGGGAAACTTTGATTGCCTCCTCAATGCTGTCGTAGCTCTCTAGGGAATCGTCAACATAGTGGGTCTGTACTATTCCTTCCGAGGCTCGAGGGTACAACTCTTTGAACTACCATAGGTACGTAAAAAATATGTATTCATATATATATATATATATATATATATATATATATATATATATATATATATATATATATATATATATATATATATATATATATATATATATATATATATATATATATATATATATATATATATATATATATATATATATATATATATATATATATATATATATATATATATATATATATATATATATATATATATATATATATATATATATATATATATATATATATATATATATATATATATATATATATATATATATATATATATATATATATATATATATATATATATATATATATATATATATATATATATATATATATATATATATATATATATATATATATATATATATATATATATATATATATATATATATATATATATATATATATATATATATATATATATATATATATATATATATATATATATATATATATATATATATATATAAGATTCAAGTATATTATGTGACCTGAAGAACTAAATAAAACATACTGCTCATCAGTCTGCATTGTGCTCTCATGCCGTGCGGTTCTATTTTCTATTTGCTGAAGGAAGTGCTATTGCTACCTTACGCTACACCAAATCTTGAACAGCACTTTTCAGTGCTAAATAATACCTACAATTTTTAGATTTCCTCTTATTCCTTTTCGATCCTTTTTAGGCCCTTCGGGTAACCCGGCTTGGATATCGCATTGGAAAATTCCTCTTCGGTCCCTCGGATTCTTATAGTTATCTGCTTGGACGTCGATTTGGAGCAAATTACTCTGCCACTATGGCAAATAAGCGAAAAGGGCAATCTATTGATTCGCCTGCAAATCAAATTAATGTGAGTAATCAATTTGATATGCTCACAGATGATGAGAGTGATCCATCATCTAATCGAAATTTGAAAAAACTTTGTCGATTGAGAAAGGAAATCTTAACATTTGTTGAAGGTGTGAAATATTCCCTTCAAATTTCCAGACGAGGTGAATGCCGTTTGCATGCAGAAACCTTGGACGGATTCAAACATCTTCTTCTTCTTCTTCGTTCTGGTTACCACCGCACGTCAGCGATGGCTAGGGGGATGGCACGGCTTTGCTGCCACATTGCCAGCGGTTTTGTTTTAAGTCGGAAAGACTGTCAGATTAACTTTGCGTTTTGCTAATATCACAGTGACTATCGAGCAGTGATGTGTGTCACCGCCTCGGTCGTTGTCACCGTAATTTGTTTTGGTCGTTTCGTGTAGTCGGTTTTAGCTGTCTGTCTAAATGGAGCTTTCAATTTCGCGCAGAAAACTTACTACATTTTGTAGAAGCTGTATGTCGTTTTTCTCGTAAATTTGATAGATATTGCTGTCTTGGTCTAGATTGTGTTTTTGCCTTGTCAGTGCGTATTTCACACAGAAGAAAATAACATGATCAGAGTTATCTACTGCATCACAAATTTCGCAGATGCAGTCTTCCTTAATTTTCATCTTGTAAAGCCAGTAGTTAGAGTAGTCATGTCCAGAGAGTAATCGATTTAGTGTGCGGACCTCGATGTTGTTAAGTGGTAGCTTATGGTACCAGGGTCTCCTAGGGATTGTGTTGCTGATTTGGAAAAATTTTCTGCCCTTTCCAAGCTCCGCTGTATAATTAAGGTACCATTGCTGTGCTTGCTCGTCGCTGATAGAACTAAAATAGTTCGCTACATCATGGATTAACAGTTTGTTGTTACAGATGTTTTCGTTGTTGACACCGGCTTTAGCCAGCTGGTCTGCCATCTCATTACCGCTGACGCAAGTGTGCCCGGGTATCCATTGCACTGCCGTTCCGGATGTCGCAGCCATATCCAAAATGTGGTCTATCACTTTGTCTCGCCCCCGTTTATCGATGTTGCTTCTGATGATTTCACATCCGGATTTCGAGTCCGTCATAATTACAGCACCCGATATTGTATTTTTCTTTATATATTGCAGCGCCACATATATTGCTTCTATTTCTGCGGACATAATGCACACAGAGTGCTGCAAGTGTAAGCACATCCTTATGTTCCTGGACTCATGGTAAATTCCAATACCGCATGCATTGCCGTCACTGGACGCGTCGGTGTAGATGATTTGCCGATCCCTGTACTTCCCGTGAATCAACGATAGAGTGAGTTGCTTCAGTATTCTCACGTCTGTGGTCCTTTTTGGCCAGAGTTCCTCGTTCAAGGTTGTGCACACTTGTACTTCCTTGTATTGAGATTCGCTTTGAACTAAAAAACCTTCAAAACATCTTCATGCTGATGATAGATCCTTTCTGTCAGGGAAAGCCTGGCTTCATCGTCCGTGTTCGGCTGTCGTAGTTGTTCCCATACTGGAGTTCTACCGTAACAATGTTTTGCCACTTGTCGACCGACCACCATCAGTCTTCTGAAGTGTAATGGAGGTTGTCCTGAGATAGCCTGCAGAGTGTTGAGAGGAGTTGTTTTCGTACAGCCTGTTATTTTCCTCAGGCACGCGTTATTAATCCTTTCTATTTTACTCAGATTGGAGGCGCAGGCAGATCCGTAGATGCTTGCCCCATATTCAATGAAACCTCTGAAGAGAGCATTATAAAGCATACCGAGAGTTTGAGGATGACTTCCATACTGATTACCTTCACCATGTTAACCCTGTCTGCCAGTCTGTGTAATAGTCCACGGATGTGAGGACCATATCTCAAACCCTTGTCCAGCTCTAAACCTAGGTACGTATGCATTCTTACAGTCTCGATCTTATTATTTTCAATACTGACGTTGAGATCCCTGTTGCTGTTATTGAAGATCACAGCCTTAGTCTTTTGGACATTTATATTGAAATTTAGACTTCTTGCCTTATCCGCGAAACATTCGATGAAATGTTGTCCTCGTGCTTTTACTTCTTCAATACTTCGTCCTTCGATGATTACCGCGAAATCGTTCGCGTATTGCACCAATACGACGCCCTCTATCTTTATACTGTGCAGTATCATTGTGTATATGTTGAACATAGTAGGTGAGAGGACATCCCCCTGCGGTAGTCCTTGGCTGACGTGTCGTATTAGATTTTCGTTTCCAACTCGTAGTTGAATTGGTCTGTTAGCTAGAAAGGCTATCATCCAACTAGAAAATTCTGGCGGAATTCCCCTCGATAGCAACGTCTGTTCCAGGACCTCTATCTTTACTGAATTAAAGGCATTAGAAAGATCGATAAATATTACTGCTGCGACTTGTTTTGCTCGTTTAATCTGCTGAATCCTATTTGTGACAAATTCTAAGCAGCTCACTGTGGACTTACGCTTTTGAAATCCGAACGATAGTTTAGGAAGCAGTGCTTCTTTTTCCAGATGATGTTGCAGTTTGCCTAGTATAGCTGCGTTGAGTAACTTTGTCCACAATTTACCAACGATATTGGTCTGGTTCCTTCTACGGTCTCAGGATTTCTGCCGGGTTTAGGGATGGCAACGATTTTGATGGTCCTCATTTCCTCGCGTATCGAACTCGTTCTCCACATGCAGTTCATATCGCCGATGATACTATTTCTAACTTCTGGATTTAGGACTTTCAGCGAGTTATATGTGATACCGTCTGGTCCTGGTGCAGAATTCGTTTTCTCTGCTAAAAATGCTTGCCAGAAACTTGGCGTGACAACATCGTATGTCGGTACATAACAAGTTGTGAGGTCAAGAAAAATCTCCTGGGGGAAGTGCTTTTCGAGAAATTGTTGAGCCAGCACTGGATCATCGTGTATTAGAACATTTTCTACTTTTTTCTTCCTGTTGTTCAGGCATCTTAGTTTGTCCCATATCACTTTCGACGGTGTGTGTGGATCAAAGCTGCTCACAAATTCCTCGAAACATAGTTTTGACGCTTCTTTCTTCCGTTTATTGAAGACAGCTTCTGTCCTCTTTAGTTCTATCAACTCCCTCATGCCTCCAGTTCTGTTAAACGCGACCCTGGCCTCACGCTTAGCTTGCCAAGCTTTTTCGACCTCATCGGTCCACCAAAATTTTGGATCGTATTTGTTCTTCTGCCTAGCATTTCTGTATATTTTCCTAGAAGCATTTTGCAAATCCTGAAAGTTTACTACCGTAGTTGAATCGATCTTCTTGAAGGCATCCTGTACCTTGACCTGATTTACGAATGATCTTTGCTTACTGGGTACTGCTAGATTATAGTTGCTTTCTATTGCCAAATGCCTACTTCCTATGCCATAATCCAGAACCTTCATGGATACGCTATGGAATAGCTGTGGAGTAACTAATACTAAGTCAATGGTAGATGGTATTTTTCCTAGTTCAACCGGAACGAAGGTCGGCTGTCTATCATTCAGTAGGATGATGTTTTCATCATTTATTACCTCAAATAATGCTGTTCCTTTATTATCTGAGTGCTTAGCATCCTAAGAGATGTGGTGGGAGTTAAAATCACCTCCCACTATCACTTTAGAGAATGGCATTAACTTACGGAAAATTGATCTGAGGCTCTCCTTCAGATCTTGATGAAATATATTTGGGGCTACATATATTGACACCATCGCCAAATCAAAGTTGACTATCTTCCTTGCTACTACTTGAATTTTTTCAAAACTCGGGACATCTATGCCGCACGTTCTCAGCTTGTTGTCGATGATCAATCCAGCACCGCCATATCCATCATCCCTGGAGTCCAGATATGTTAGGTACCCTGGCACTTTATATTCTCGTACTCTTTCTTGGTCCAGCTTTCAGATGCAAACGCTACGTCATATTTCTATTTAATGAGTGTTCTTGACAACTCATCTCTATTCTTCTCAAGACTCTGTATGTTTAATTGTAAAAAATTTAGACTACTCTTTGACATGTTTACTTACTGTTTATCGTTTACATTCATAGATCAATTAGATTTACCAGATCGTTGGGTGGATCTGTCTCGCGACCGTGATCTATTCTTCCGTTGAACACTCGTTAACTGCTGGCTGGTGCTCCCGGCTTCCTCGAAGGTCGTTTCATTGCCATCCCCATCTTTAATCATTTGCTTAACGATTTGTTGTTGTAGATTTTGTTTACGCTGTTGCTCGAACGTTTGGGCCCATCGTTCGAAATCATCGACTCGGAATTTGTTGTATAGAGCCACACCGTTGCGCTGCTCGTCGTTTTCCTCCTTCTTCTTCTTCTTATCAGCGAATACTTGCACCTGTTCCGCAATGATGACCTCCTCAATCTGTCGTTTGGCCTTCTGCGGTTTGTACTGATTTACGTTAACTGGTTTGTACGATCCACTGGTCATTTTAGCGTAACTTTCCGGGATTGTCGGGAACTCATCGATGTTTTCCAGGATGTCATATCGGTTCTGCGTATATATTGGATTTTGCTCTTTTGCTTCGAGATACGTGAGCGTTGTTTTTGCCATGATATTCTTGATGTTTTTCTGGCGAATCCTTTCAGGGCAGTTTTGGTCGGAAGTTTTGTGTTCATTGTTGCTTCTGCAGTAAAAACATTTCGCTGGGTTTTGGCAGTTTCCTGTGTCCATTCCATCGTGCTGAAGTGAACAGTTCTCACATCTCTTTTTCGAGCGGCAGTTGTCCGTTTTGTGGTTGTACCGTAGACAATTGAGGCACAATACTGGTTTGTTCACGAATGGTCTGACAGTATTGATACAGCAGAAAAGCCGTACTTCAGTCGGCAGCTTGCTGGCACGAAAAACAATGCTGATTCTGTGCGTTGGAATTTTTATTCCTGCTTCAAAGCGGTGTAGTCTGTTGATCGCCAGGATAGGGTATACGCTACTGATGTTTTCTCTGATCTCTTCAGGTTCCATGTCGACGGGTACTCCGGCCACAACTCCAGATACTGAAACAAAACCGCGTGGAATATAAGCCTTGTAGTTGTTTTTCTTCAGTAGAGGATCCGATTGTAGCATGTTTGCCGTTTGGTAATCCTTCTTGTTGCTGTTGAGCGGCGATCGATCTAGCCGGTACACATCGTACGTGTCGTCAAACAGTTGCTTCGATAATGTGTTGCTGTTTAGCCATGTTTCAGTGAAGGCGTAGATATCGTAGCATGCGTCACTGCATGCCAATTGGTACTCGGCGAGCGAACTGTTAATGCCTCCTACGTTCTGGTAGTACAGAAGGGCTTTCGATAAGGAGGCAACGGAATCGGCCGATATCGATCTAGAAATGGAAACAGCATCAGGCCGGGCGACGTCATTAGAATAAGGATACTTGCCTTGAATGGCAGCTTGGAGAGCCCTGTCCCCGTCGCTAGACCCAGGGCCGGGACGACTTTGACGGCTGGAACGGGCAAATACAGTGTCACTGATACCGGTAGTGGGCACAGCTGGGCTAGGCGGGTCCAGGGCCTCCATATTGCTTTGTGACGTGCGTCCCAGACTGGTTGAAGTGGCGGTCGATGTGTGTTGATGATGAGCAAAACATGTTAGGTGATGGGTATGTAGCGGGCTGGTTGGGCATAAAAGCGGCGAATTACTGCAAGCATCAGCAAGCGAGGAAGCAGCACTGGAAATCGGGAAAGCATCAGGAGCAAAATACCTTGGATAACACACATACTTGCCTGGAAGTTCAGGTTGGGAGACCCTCTCCCTAACTCCGACCACAGGACCGGGATGGCTGGGATGGCAGGAACAGATGCTAGATAGATGATGAACATCGATTGGGACGACTGGGTCGGAGCGGTTGAGGGCTCCCGCAATGCCTTGCAGTGTGCATCCCGGTTTCGTGAAAGTGATGGTATCCAACGTAGGATGAAGACGGTGGTTTAATTCAAACGAGGTGTTTTTCGAAACCCCTGTCCGGATTTCTTGTCTTGGTAGTTGACAAATTCCCGAAAGAAGATCCCGTCTGGCCATGTGTCGGCACTGAGAGCCACTTCACGGTACTTTTCGTCAACCCCAATTTTAAACGAAATGAATCGCATAGCCGTTAGATCAGCGTCTTTCTTCACTAACTTTCTAACCTCGATCGGTTCGTCGCAAGGTATACATTCAGTGGCTAAAGCAAGAATATCATCCTCCGTAGCACTGACTGCAATGCGAGACAGAAATATCCAACATTTTTCTGGTTCTGGGGGAACAGTTGCAACCGATGGAATGTTCGCAGATGGCTTTTTTGTGCCGCGCGATAAACTAGGCTGATCGGGTGAAATTAATCCTGCTGCGCCAAACGATCGTTTGTTGCTTTTCCGAGCCAGACTAGGCCAACCGGATGATAAACCGGGTGCAGCGGGGGTAGTAGGGACAGCAGCAGGAACAGCAGAAATTTTCGTGGCCAGAACTTCGACTTGCTCCCTGTTTTTTTCTAACTCTGTTCTAACTCCCTCCAGAGCTGAACGATGTGTTTCGCTCAGATTTTGTAATGCCTCCGTTAACGCCCCAAAAGCATCCCGAACGTGTTTCGAGTTCATAATTCCGGAACAACTGTTGCAAAACCAGAAGAGATTAGGTTGTTCGCTGATTAAATCCATGTTTGCACGGGATAAGGAGACGCAATCAAGATGAGCAACTTTTTCACAAAAACCCTGGCATTTAATAAATTTTAGGGTTTTCACCGGTTCAGAGCACTTTAGGCAGCTTAGTTCCATTCTGCAGCTTTTTTCCGAGATAACAAGCACCAGCGGATATGCAACACGCAAGGCGGTTGAAGTCGTTTGTTATGGCAGGGAGTTGTGTGCAATTTACAGTGCCGTCAATGACAACCAGATGTCGCTTCGAGAAAGAAAAAAATGCGTGGGGAGGTGATAGGCAGAAACTTTTGTTGCAACCGTCACACTAAACACTACACTTAGCAATCAAAATAAATGCACTTCGAGTTTGCGAAATAACAGAACGACACCAGCGCGACGATACAAATCGATAGACGAAACGATTAACAAATAAACGCCGATTTTAAACACAAGGAATATTTAGAAAAAAGGTAAACAAAATGACGATGAAAAAACCGTATTCCGTATCGACAGATAGAGTTACCAGTTGTTCTTATAATCCATTTGTTTGCTGACTAATCTTCCCAACGATAGCTTGTTAATCCTCAGTTCTCCTTTGTTATCATCGGCGAGTTGAATGATTACCCTGAAAGGAGATACATCCTGTTGATTGTACTCGTACACCGAGTAGACTTTCGAAAGTTGTCCTGTATTTTTCCCTTTGTCGGGTGGGTCCGCCATGATGAGAGGTTAGATTTTCGCTACTATTCTTTCACTCTTTTCAAGGTTTTTTGACCTTAGCTTTTAAAATATTCAATTACAATAAGTTCGCTTTTCCAAAGAAAAAATATTTCCGATAAAAAAAAAAATTAACAAAATGGTGTCCAATATACGTTTTACTTTTCACTCGAGAAGAAATACGTCCGTTACAGCCGAGATCTACCAAACCAATGTTCAAACGTCTTCTTGAGTATCTTACTCAGAAGAACCACAATTTCTTCACTTACGACACCAAAGCTGAGCTTATTTTCAACACGCTCATCCGAGCTTACTCAATTTTGAGTAACTTTAACTCAATTTTATAAATATATCTAAAACTTTGAGTAATTGTATTTTAAGAATTTGGGTTTTTGTTATTAAAAAAGCAAAAAAACTGGGTGAAACTCAATTTTGGGCTAGCTACATTTTTTTTTTTTTCAACAGGGGGGGGGGGAAAACCAAAAGGGTTTGTGGGAATTTGTGTTTTGGAAGTTATTTTAAAAATTTTTTTTGTTTGGGGAATTTTAAACCGGGGGGGGGAGGGGAGAAGAGCCGCCCTTTTAGAGGGGGAGGTGTTTGGTAAATTGAGGGGTAGGCGTTTTTTTTTTCTGGTGGGGATTTTTTTTTTTTTTTTTTTATTTTAAAGAAAAAAAAAATTTTTTTGATATTTTTTGCGGGGGGGGTGGAGGCGGGACATAAGAGCATCATTAACGGTGGGCAACAGTAGCGCTGCTATTTCAGAAGCGCTGCAGCGCTCTCATTTTAGTTTAGCCACCCTTCTCCACATCGGTCGTTGCTATAGCGGTGATCAATTTAGTTACCCAATTCCGTACCGGTTGAAAGGTACACAGAGACAAATTTGATAGTCAAGTTTACCATTATTGGGGGTTAGGATGACTATTGCAGTATAATGACTTTGAACCGACTATGATCATGTTCAAAACGACCATTAAAAATAGTTGATCCAACATTTGCCATAATAGTCCTTGTTACCATGATCATAGTAAAAAATGCCATGAACGTGTTGTTTTCGACCATTTTCATGGTTATTGTAACCATTATTTGCGATAGTCATCCTGACTATGATATAATTGTCGGTATAAAGATAGAATTTTTTCCAGAGTAGAAGTAAACATTTTGACAACATTGGTTCTTGAACGTCATCAACATCGTCGCCTTCAAGTGAAAGTCGAAAAGAAGAAATGGAGAAGTTTTCTGTTTTATTCTCGGATTCCAGTCACGATGAACTTGAATTGGTTAGCCAGATGCTGGTCCAGACTCACGCAATGCTACCTGAAATGGAATGCATTCGTGAAAACGAGGGAAGATGCACGAGACGACCTTATATTAACAGTTTGGCGCAAGAAGGAGCGCAACGTCTGGTAGACGATTATTTTTTCGGATTATCAATTAAATTAAAATACAGTGAGGACCAATTTCGCAGACGTTTCCGGATGAGTCGAAACTTGTTCCTGCGCATCGTGAGGGACGTACAGGCTGCAAATGCCTACTTCGTGTAACGAGCTGATGCTACCGGTAAGCTAGGGCTAACGACATTCCAAAAGTGCACTATGGCGATTCGTCAGTTAGCTTACGGGTCCTCCGCAGACGCGATCGACGAATACGGTCGAATGTCAGAGTCAACGGCGTTAATCTGCATGTTGGAGTTCTGCCACACCATTGTTAAGGTATTTGCAGCACACTACTTGCGATCCCCAAACCACGACGACGTAAAACGGCTGTTGGATGAAGGCAAGAGACGAGGATTCCCAGGGATGTTGGGTTCGTTGGACTGCTGCCACTGGCAATGGAAAAACTGCCCCACTGCTTGGGCTGGCCAGAACAAGGGGAAGGACAAAAAGCCCACCATTGTATAAACAAAAATGTTTTTAGCCAAATTAAAAATAGAATTACTAACGCACAACATGGCTTTTTCAAAGGCCGCTCAGCTGCTACGAATTTACTAGAATTCGTCAATTACTCATTAAATGCAATGGATAAAGGTAATCACGTAATGGCTCTTTACACCGACTTCAGTAAAGCGTTTGATAGACTAGACATTCCAAGGTTGATTTTCAAGCTTGAAAAAATGGGAATTGAGATGAGACTGCTCAATTGGATCAAATCGTATTTAACTGATCGTCAGCAAATTGTAAAGTTCAATAATAAAAAGTCAAACCCAATTCAAGTCACGTCAGGGGTTCCTCAAGGCTCACACTTAGGACCTCTTCTTTTTATTCTATACATTAATGACATATCTCTTATCTTAAAAGATCTCAATGTTCTTATATATGCTGATGACATAAAATTGTACCTAGAAATTAAGAACGATAATGAAACTATTGTATTTCGCAATGAGATACAAGTTTTTCATACATGGTGCTGTAAAAGTCTATTGAAACTAAATGTTAAAAAATGTAATCTCATAACGTTTAGCAGAAAACATAGCACGCCAAATGTTCAAGTTTTATTAGGAATAGAAAATGTACAAAAATGCGATAAAATAAGAGATTTAGGTATTATTCTAGACTCAAAACTAACGTTTGTGGATCATTATAACACGATAGTTCATAAAGCAGGCAATATGCTTAATTTTATAAAACGTTTCGGATACCACTTTTTAGATCCATATACAATAAAAACGCTTTATGTTGCTTATGTGCGGTCAATATTAGAATATTGTAGTATTGTTTGGTCCCCTTATATGAAAAAACATGAAGAACGAATAGAGTCAATCCAAAAACAGTTCTTATTATATGCACTGCGAAAGCTAGGATGGACAACATTACCTCTCCCAGCATATGAAGCACGTTGTATGCTGATCAATATTGAAACTTTGAAAGAACGTCGAGATTATGCAAAGGTATTGTTTGTTAATGATTTGGTATCACAACGTATTGACTCAACTGATCTTTTGTCAAAGCTAAATTTATATGCCCCCACTAGACAATTACGTAATCGTGACCTATTCGCAGTAGATCGTCATCGTACAAATTATGCTAAATTTGGACCGCTGAACCGCATGATGATTGTATATAATCAGCATTGTGAAATGATTGACTTTAATACAGCTAGGACAAAATTGAAAAAATATTTTAACACTCTGCGAAGCAATAGAACATAGGCATTTAATTTTAGTTTAAGGATGTATCTGTAGTATAAGGATTATATGTAACAACACGGTCTACTATTGTTTAACGTCTAATAAATAAATAAATTGGAAGCAGTGGCGTCGTATGACCTATGGATATGGCACGCTTTCTTTGGCATGCCAGGGTCCTCAAACGACATCAATGTGTTGGAGCGTTCACCGTTATTTTCAGACCTCTACAGTGGCAAAACTCCTGTAGTAGAGTTTGAAATTAATGGGTGAACCTACACTATGGGGTATTACCTAGCGGACGGGATTCACCCTCCCCTTGCAACACTTCTCCAAACGATTCCTTCGCCGGTTGGACAAAAACGGAAGGTACCTACATGCTTTTTCTTGCATAATTATTTGATATTTTTTTCAAAATTAATATTTCAGGTACACCGAGGCAAGTTGAGAGGGTGGGGCAAATTGAACATATTCATTTATAACTCAGTTCTGCTTACAGATAGCATACCCATTTCAACATGTCCCACTATTTCGTCTTGCCTCGGTGTTTCTTGCCTCTATTTCCGTTTACGTACCAGTCGGATACGTTCGTACAAATCAAATTTTTGCATTCTCATTTTCGTACAAAACCTTAAGTCTCATCCTCTACAATCATGTTGTGCAGAATAATGCACGAGCGCATGATAGTGGCCAAATCCGAGGCCAGATCATCTTTTTGCCAGAGTCTAGCTGGATTTTTTAGAAGGGCGAAACGTGCCATTCCAAAAGCACGATATTTCGGAGAAAACTGATTTGATTTTTTCGGAAATTCTTTAATACGATTTGAATCTCAACAAGAAGATAGGATTCGTACGGAAACGGTAATGTAATTCTGCGATTCGTTCGAAAACGGGAATAGAGCTGATTTTCTAAATATCAATAATTCTAAAGAAATCCACAAATCAGTTAAATAAATATAATTATACTGTTTTTACGTTCTCCGCAGCATTTTGCAATTCAACAAGGAGCAGCCCGGAAGGATGTCGAACGTGCTTTTGGAATGGCACGTTTCGCCATTCAAAAAAATCCAACTAGACTCTGGCAAAAAGATGATCTGGCCACTATCATGCGTTCGTGCATTATTCTGCACAACATGATTGGAGAGGATGAGATAGATGGTCCGGCCGACGTTGAAAAAGACTATGTAGCAGTGCAAATGGGTCCAAAATGTACCGACTTCACGGCTTTTCTTGAACAGTACGAGCAAGTACACAAGACAGCTGCTCATTACAAACTGCAAGCAGATTTAATTGAGCATCTGTGGAACATAAAGGGAGAAGAGTAGTAAAACCACACACCCATCTCCCCTCCACTTTATTTCTCTTTCTTTCTTTTTCTCTCTCTCTCTCTCTCTCTCTCTCACACACACACACACACACACACACACACACACACACACACACACACACACACACACACACACACACACACAACCCCCCACACACACTTGGAAAAACTCCGCTTTTCTTAGGTCAAAATTGCAAAATTCCACCACTCAGGGATCCGCAACATAAATCTAGGGTTTGTTTTTTCATTAGGGCGAATCTACAATTGAGAGATTCACTCCGGGCTCGCTCTCTTTCATTCATTACAGCGCCATTATAAAGCTTTCGAGGGATTCCTTAGTGCAGATCGAAACACAACAGTGCTGGCTAGCATACTCTACAAATAGTAGAATGAAAAACGTAAAGGTGATTGGTATATGAATGAAAGAGAGCGAGCCCGGAGAGAATCTCCCAATTGTACACTCAAAAAACAATGCACCTTATATTTAAGTGCAATCACTTATAGATTTGGGCAAAGTGCAAAGTTATTGCTCTGTAAATGTGGTCAATTAACCATATGTGCAATAAATATATAGTCTTAAAGTGCAAGAGCTCAATAGATAATAATTATAGTGTACATGGATTACACTAACTTGTCCTAGCAAAAATCAAATGAGTTTTATGTGAAAAGGTGCATGGATTTTATTTTTTCATAAAAAGTTTAATATTGGATTTTTTGTACTTTTCATGTAATAAAACGAAAAGAGGTTTTATTTGCACCATCATAAAAACTTCATTACTCTTCTGTGGGATTGGCAAAAATGCTCGGTAGATCTGAAATATTCACAATAAACACCGTTAAAATGGCAAAGAAGAACATCTATAGTAATTTATTACCTTCAAAAAATTCAGTGACTTCCGCTAGCAAACCAAGTACCTAAACCACCACACGGTAAACTTCACTTTGCCTCTCCATATTGCCGTTTTTTTTTTTTCTTTTAGAACGATAAAGCAGCTGATTGTTTTTCGCGCACGGTTTTTTGTTTCGTTTTAAGTGCGAAGATGGATAGAATAGAGCAAAGTGAAACACACTTGAATGACATTTCTCGCTCCATTGAAAATTATGTGCGGATCATTTCAGTCTCATTGGAAACGAACCTGTGTATTAAGTGACGGGTGTTAAAAATTATGTGCGGCAAATGAAAATCATATCGGCTCACATGATTTCATTTCGAAGCAAAAATTGACCGATCTAAGTGCCAATTTTAATAATAAATATAATTGATTTATTTTCAGTGTAGATTCGCCCAAATGAAAAAAAAACCCCTAGAAATGTCCACCTAAGGCACCAAGTTTCAGGCTAGAATTTGCACGAAAACACCGTCAAACTATTATTTTTCACCGATAGCGCTCCGACATCAAGATATTTACAGCCATTTTTATTTTTCACGTCGCACGAAATAAAACGCACGATAAAAAAACACAACAAACCATAGGACGGTGACTGTTCTGAGAAAAATTTCATCGTTGTACCGACAATTAAATCATGGTCAGGATGACTATCGCATATAATGGTTACAATAACCATGAAAATGTTCGAATTCATCACGTTCATGGCGTTTTTGACTATGATCATGGTAACAAGGACTATTCCGACATTATGGCAAATGTTGGATCAACTATTTTTAATGGTCGTTTTGACCATGATCATAGTCGGTTCAAAATCACTATACTGCAATAGTCATCATAACCAACAATAATGGTAAAATTTACAATCAAATTCCTCTCTGTGTGACTTTACCAAATACCAACCGCGCTGCTATCGGGCTGCTAAATTTGAGCACCCGACTCTTCCCGAAAGCCTCGCTGCTAGTTTGGTAGCGCGTTTAGCAGCGACCGGTACGGTGGTGAGTGATGATAGAGCGCTGCTAAAAGGGCTTCTATACCCCACCGTTAATGATGCTCTAAGGGAGTATTGGCAAAATGCCTTTCATACAGCGCGGATAAATTGATTGGTGTTGAAGATGGTAAGCAAGCATTTTATCACCGTTGCCTTGTCGCTTGATTTCACAAATGTATAATCAAGTCATCAAATTCTTCAATATCAAAACATAATGTACATATTATACCTTCATATTACAGAATATATTCGGGTATTACTGAGGATTAACAAACAAATGGCAGTTCGTGGACACCACCACAATGTCAGCGGAATTCTATCTATGGATGGGACCTATGCCATTGGCCATTTGATTCAATTAGTTGATGTAGAAGGAGATGTCTCGCTCATCGCCATGAGGCACCAAGAGTGGACAGTAATGTTTGCTAGAATGAAAGATATGAACAGAAAGTTGAAAGTTCCGTCAGTGTACGGTAGGCTAGAAATAGAACAGAGGTATTGAACATTGAGTTATTTCTATGAGTAAGTTTAACTCAAAACTAATTAAAAATCAGGATTACTCAAAATTGAGTTGTGGCAATGAAACTCAAAATAGGGTACGTCCGGTTTTAACGTTTTTGAGTTGAAGTTACTCAAATTTGACTGAAGCCGGATGAGCGTGAAGGTTGTCTTGAAAGGACTGCCCAGTGGTGAATCTCTCGATGAAATAAAAAACGAGTTAATAAAATTACTTGGAATTAGCCCAGTCCAAGTAATTAAGATGAAAATGAAATCCCGGCCTGGCGATTCTCGCAAAGGGACTTCAAACGATCTCTACTTAGTTCACTTCAAGTCAAGTGAACTTAATAACCTTAAGGCTTTAGAAAAAGCAAGCCTTTTGCTCCATGTCCGAGAGAAGTGGGAACATTTCAGGTAGACTGGAGCAAATTTTCAAAGCCTCACCCAGTGCCGTAAGTACCAGGGATAGAGTCACGGAACAAAGCATTGCCATATGATTGGTAAATGCATGAATTGTGGGGATTCCTCGCACGCTAAGGACGACTGTCCTGTGAAGGAAGATCCTCAAAAATTCAAATGCTCAAATTGTGGTGAAAACCATAAATCAAATTTTTGGGAGTGCAAGACTAAACGCCAGGTAGGAAACAATATACGTTCCCGACCAGCTACTACCCATTCTGCAGCTGTTAACAACGATCAGCAAAGAACAAATTCCTACCAAACCGTCGGTAGAAACAGCGGACAGGTTTTTCCATCCGCAACTGTTACTTCAAACGCTCAACGAGGAGTAAATACTATTTCGATACCTGCAGGTACCAACATGGTTCAATCTTCAAACCCTACATTCTTACCCAACCGTGTTGTTAACAATGTTCAGCATGTAAATGGACCTACCTACTCTGCCGTTGCAGCGGGTAGAAACCAAAACCAAAATTCCCGCGGGATTTCTGATGAATTTGATTAAGGTAACATATCCGCTCCTAAATTAGTTTTTTTACAGCAATCGTTAATCGACATGATAACCGATATGCTCAAAACTAATTCCATGTTTGAAGCTATCCAAACTGATCTTAAATTTGCCAATAATATTGTCATGACATTAAAGTTCAGTAATGGATTTTAAGTCATTAAACATTTTGAATTGGAATGCTCGATCCATCAGAGATAACGAGGATGAGCTATTTAATTTTTTAAGAGTTCATAACGTGCATATTGCTGTAATAACTGAGACTTACCTCAAACCAGCCCATAAGGTCAAAAGATATCCAAATTTTTATTATTTATTTGCCTTTCCAATGCACTGGTCAGCAAAAGAACTGGCTCAAGGGTGACCTCCAGAAACTTACCCGTCATAGGTCTAAATTCTTCGTTATTGGTGATTTCAATGCAAAACACCGCTCATGGAATAATTCGCAAAGCAATGCCAATGGTAATATACTTTTTGATCATTGTTCCGCAGGCAACTACACTATTCAATACCCAAACAGCCCAACTTGCTTTTCTTCAGCCAGAAATCCCTCAACTAATGATTTGGTCCTAACTGATTCATGTCAACTTTGTAGTCAATTGATTACCCATGCTAACTTTGGTTCTGATCACCTTTCAGTTACATTTGAAATATCTCAAGAAATCATTTCTAATTCCATCAGTTCTACTTTCAACTACCATAGAGCTAATTAGGATCAATATCGAACATTTATGGAATACAACTTTGATCCTAAAGTTCCATTGCAAACAAAAAATTAAATTAATAATGCTCTTGAATCTCTGGCTTTCTCAATAAATAGAGCAAGAGCTGCTTCAGTGCCAAAATGCGAGGTTAAATTCGGTTCAGTTATAATTGATGACGATCTTCAGCTCTTGATACTTGATTTTGCTTACAAATGCGGAAAAAGCTCAAAAACTTGTTAAGCAGTTTGAGAGCTCCCATAATTTCAGTTTGGGTCTTACAAGTCCTTTTGAGGATCATGTTTCCAGGGAGTATCTGAATATTTTCTCACAAGAAAATATTTTTGATGATTCTTGGGGAACTGATTTGGATGAAGTAAAAACTATAACTAAAAAAAAATCAAAATATGAAAGCACCAGGTGATGATGGAATTTTCTATATTCTCATCAAAAAACTCCCCGAGAGTACTTTGTCTTTCTTGGTAAAACTATTTAACAGATGTTTTCATCTGGCATACTTTCCAGATAAATGGAAAAATGCAAAAGTCGTACGTAATTTGAAGCCAGACAAAAATCCGGCTGAAGCTTCTAGCTACCGACCAATCAGTTTGCTTTCTTCAATAAGTAAACTTTTTGAAAAAATAATTTTGATAATTTTGAATTACTTCACATCAATACAAACTCAATTTTTGCTGATGAACAGTTTGGATTTTGCCACGGGCATTCAACTACGCATCAACTTTTGAGAGTTACAAATTTAATTCGTTCAAACAAAGCTGAAGGCTGCTCAACTGGAGTTGCTCTTCTAGACATAGAAAAAGCATTCGACGGTGTTTGGCATGAAGGTTTGATTACGAAACTGAAAAAGTTCAATTTTTCGCTTTATATCATGAAATTAGTTCAAAACTACTGAACTGATAGAACTTTGCAAGTAAATTATCAGAAATCTAAATCTGATCAATTGCCTGTCAGAGCTGGTGTTCCTCAAGGTAGCATTCTTGGGCCAATACTTTATAACATTTTCACTTCAGATCTCCCTGATTTACCTCAGGGCTGTCAAAAATCTTGCTTTGCTGATGACACAGGCATTTCCGCTAAAGGAAAAAGTCTTCGTGTTATATCCAGGAAGCTACAAAAAAGCTTGGATATTTTTACAGATTATTTTCAAAAATGGAAGATTTCTCCTAATGCTTCCAAAACTCAACTTATAATATTCCCACATAAGCCTAGAGCTGCATTTTTGAAACCAAATAATAGTCATATGGTCACTATGAACGGAGTTCCAATTTCTTGGTCAAATCAAGTAAAATATCTTGGACTGATACTTGATCAAAAATTAACTTTTAAAGATCACATTGAGGGCATTCAAGCCAAATGTAATAAATATATAAAATGTTTATATCCTCTTATAAACAGAAAATCCAAACTTTGTTTGAAGAACAAACTTCTAATATTCAAACAAATCTTTAGACCGGCCATGTTTTATGCTGTGCCAATATGGTCTAGTTGTGGTGCTACTAGGGAAAAAGCACTTCAAAGGATTCAGAACAAAATTCTGAAAATGATTTTGAAGCTGCCACCCTGGTTCAGTACTATTGAATGCCATAGAATTTCAAACGTTGAGACTCTAGAAGAAATGTCCAATAAAATAATTCATAATTTTAGACAAAAATCATTGCAGTCTTCAATTGCAATGATCAATTCTCTCTATAGATAAGAACTAGTTTTAAGAAATCAATAATTATTCTTACACGCAGGCAACAGGAACCCTGTTAGAAATACTGAATAGACAAAGTAAAAATAATATTAATACAATTAGATATAAATGATAGCATAGAAGGTTGAAATGTTAATCACTTAGCAGGATCACCTAGGTTAATATATGAATGTAAAATAATGTAAAATTTGGAATAAATAAAGAGTTAAAAAAAAAAACAAAAACACATACTGCTAATACTTTCACTCATAACTGACTACGCTATCCAAGGCCCCTAACAATTCCTCCCACCATTTTTTAATCTTGTTTGGTGGTTGGTGTGTTTTTTGTTTGGTTGGGATGACCATTAAAGATTAATTTGAATTTCTTCTGAACATTGTGTCTTTTTTTGTTTTTCTGTCTTTTTTGGGGCAACAACAAACTTTCGTCTCTCTGGGGTTTCTAAAAAGGGGAGTGAAGGGGGTTAATGCACGGATAAATTTTTTTTGGGGTGTGTGTGGGGGCGACTCTCTTCTTTTTTTGTTCTCTCACGGGCGGGGTTGGTGGGGGGGGGCGGCTCTTTTTTTTTTTTTTTTTTTTGTGGGGCGTTCTACCGCATAGGAGGAAAACTTTTTTATTTTGCAGGTCAAGTATTGCAGCCCTAGCTTGGCCTTATAATTATCCGCAGGTGAAGACTGCTTTAAATTCCTTCGGTACAGAGCGGTTCCATATCATTTCAGCAACGAGTAATTTTCATATTTTTTTATTTGCATGAAACCTTGCATACAAGTTTTTGGGGAAGAAAAACGCCGTTTTGCATACTTGGTTCGCTATTTTGAATCTAGCCTTACTTATGAGAAGGGCCTATGAAAAATGCACATGATATCTTCAAAAAATTGTATCTCGGAAACGGTTTGTCCGATTGGTTTGGTGTCTTCGGCGAAGTTTTAGACAATTGTTGGTGCTATATGGAGAAAATATGCACGGTAAAAAAAAAGTTTGGTTTTTGTGTTTTGAACTGAAATATATATTTTCCCTTGAAAGTTACACGTCAATAATTTTTTAATTATTCTTATGTTATAGCTGACTGAAAATGCTATCTAGTGCACAGTGGGTTGTTCTGGAGAAAAATAGGTTACAATGAAAAAAAATTTTTTTTTTTAAATTACAATTTTCAAAAAAGCTATCAAGAAAAGTCAAAAAAGTTTGTCACCCTAATTTTATGAAAGAACATCAAATTTGCAAGCAAAAAGTACCGCGTTAATTTTTTTCTAGGATGCACCGTTTAGAAGATATTACTGATTTAATATTAATTTTTTTGATAACTTAATAAGTTTTGGCCCTTTTCGGATGTACTCCGTATTTTTCCAGTTTCAAAAGTATTTTTCTCGGAAAGATTGGAAAATTTTGAGTTAAAATGAAATTGACAACTTAAAAATTCGAGTGAAATTCTCTGCCTTAAAAGTATTTTGAAAAACAAGTTACAAAATCCCACTATCAGGAACAATGATTTCTTCAAGTGATTTTTGGTGCGTTGTGCTGAAAACGTGCTAACAAGTATTAGATACAGGTAATTAGATACCAGTTAGCTGTACTACGTACAGTTGGTGATTGTAAACATGGTCTTTGTTGGAACTAGTCCACCATGGCCACGCTGGCCATAACGAGGCTAGCTCCCTCGATGACCGTTTCTTAATAATAAATAAAAAGAACGCAGTCTTAGTCACCTTCCATCAAACTAGACGGCTGCCGACCTCAAACAACAACCGCACTCTTTATTCATTCCAGGTATATACAATTTACAATCTTCTTCAATAACAATATACCTACGCCAGCAAATCTACCTCGCTCCAACTCTCCAAACTCGTACCTGAAGGTTCGACGATACCTGAGCGTTCAACTCTACCTATCTTCCAACAGTCTTTACCCAGCATTCTATGATTTCTACCCGTGAGCTGTATAATAATGTCTGACTCGGTTCTGAATTCATCCAGTATCTACCAAACAGTAAATGCAGAAAGGTTGCTAGTAGCATAGTGATTATGGTAATTTCAGCTCATAATCCTGTGTTTTTGAACGAGATCCAGTGTTGTTTGATAACATAATAATTGTAAAGGAAAGTGTAACACGTTTTGATGCAAAGGTAAGTTTTAAATACACATTTTAATTATATGTTTTGTGATATTTTCGTACAAAACTAACAATTGGAAAATATTTTCTATGTTACAGATTACAAAATGAGTAAAATAAGATGTATTCGTCCATTCAAAGACATTCAGTGTTCGAAAGAGCTGCGATATCTCACGGATGGTATCATCAAAAAATTAAAATCAATTGGATTTTCCAAGGTATCCACACTGAACACCAAGGATTTTCGTATTTGTTCGTCTTGCCGTCTACATATTGATTCAAGAGCTCACCTCACCCAAAACGAAAAACAAAGCGTAGCCGGCGGCTCAAGGATGCCAACTGTTCAGACCATACCTGATGTACCTGATTCGCAAAGCTATGAAAGTTTGGTCACGATACCATCAGCGTCAACGCTAAGCACAATTCAATCAAATGAAGACTTCACGATGCCTGTAGACGTCGAAATATTCAACCGAGGAATAGCAGCTATTCGTGTTTCGCTTATAGATTTAGGTAAGGTTAAAAATGTTCACTATCCTGAAAAAATGATTTCAGAGACAGCATTTCTATAAAACCACTGATTCTTCAAAATCACACACAAGGTTGAACTATCTAGCTTCTTCACCGGGTGAATCATTACCCACTTCAAAAAAGAATCGTATATCACGAGAATATGCTGATTACCCTTCCGACTGCGTGGCAGAGGACCTACACAGTCAATCTAAATAAACTGCCACGGTCGGGACGCACAGCGCATTTTGCCCATTTCCGGGTTTGTAAGAAGGTTTAACCTTTTTACAGGTGGAACATGCCTGTATGTAGGCTCTTATCTCATTCGACATTTTGGGCCAATAATATCGCTGTTGAATACGAGGTAGCGTTTTGGCAAACCCAAAATGGAATTCCTTATCGTGAGCCTGCTTCCACACATCGGGAACTTCGTCGGATGAGAGAACTTGCTTCGACTCGAACCGCGAATCGAATGGTACATTTTTTCGCAGTGACAAACTTATAGAGTTTTCCATTCTCCACCTTGAAGTCGACGAATTCGTCGGGACGGCTCTTGACCTACTCCATGAGGAAAGTATAACACGTTGTAGTTGGTGAACCTTGGACTACCGCAATGCTTCGTGATAGGGCATCCGGGACGACATTTTCCTGCTTCGTGATAGGGCATCCGGGACGACATTTTCCCTTCCCTTCCGGTGTACCACTGTCATGTCGAATTGCTAAAAGTCCAAGCTCCATCGACTACATCGGGAACCCACTTTCCACTTCGTCTTTAAGATGTGGGCCAATGCCGACGAATCCATCACCAAAGTGAAGTGGTAGCCTTCAATGTACCCCCGAAAAGCTTAAATGGAGAGCAGAGCGGCTAAAGCCTCTTTCTCCGCAGCGTAGTAATTCTTTTGAGGAGTGGTGAGCTTGTGGTAAAAAAAAGATATGACTCTCTCACCACCCTCTTGTTGCTGAGAGAGTACTCCGGCAACAGCTACATTCCTCGCATCTGTCTGGATACAGAATCTGCGAGAGAAATCTGAGCTACAGAAAATAGGTACCGTAATTAATTGCTCCTTAATAAGACAAAGCTTTCTCCGCGGCTTCATTCCAGCCGATCACTTTGGTCGTAGTTTTTAAGAGATCCAATAGGGGCCCGCAGACGCCGCTAAAGCTCGAGATAAATCTTCGGTAATAATTTGCCATCCCCAGAAATCTCCTAAGTTTAGTTATTGTGCTTGGCCTCTCATATTCGACAATTGGTCGAACTTTTTATCGGGATTTCCCCGGGGGCCTTTTGAGCTTAGGAGATATCTCAGGAAGGCAATTTCTGACACTCCGAACTGCGATTTCTTTAGGTTGATCATGAGGTTGGCTCTGTTCAGTCTGCGCGCAATTTCTCGAAGTAAGTGGACGTAATGCTCAAATGTCTCCGTTAACACGACGATATCGTCGAGGTAGACGAAGACATAGGGTTCCAATACACCATAACCAAGTACCTGATCCATCAATCTTGCGAGAGTGGCAGGGCTGTTTACTAGGCGAAATGGCATTCTGGTATACTGGAACAAACCCTTGCCTTACACACTAAAGGCCGTGTATTTACGAGAGGATTTCTTGAGGGGCACTTGCAGAAACGCTTCGGATAAATCTGTTGTCGAAAGGTATTTGCCTTTCAGAAGTTGACTTAGTATTCGGCAGGGGTGTGGCAAGGGGTAAGCATCCCGTACAGTACGTTCGTTGACTTTGCGCGCACCCAAGCAGAGCCAAACCTTGTGGGGTTTAGTAACTGGTACACAGTTAAGTGACCAGTCTGAGTTGCTAGCCTCAATTATGCCAGCGTTGAGAATTCTTTCTATTTCTTTGGATACTAATCCTTGAGTCTTTGGAGACATGATGTAAGGAAATTGACTGACGACAGGCTTCCTACGCCATTCTTCGGAAATTTCGATCCAGTGCTCCGCCATAGGAGTGGTGGACAGCATCCCTGGGATTACTGGTATAAAAAGCGTTTTTAAGTTATGAATCGTCTGCTGCTCCCAGGCAGGACGAACATACGAAGGTAGAAATTGCTCGAAACGTTCATCTTCTTTGGAATCCTCAACTATGGAACAACTTGTAATGGTGGGTTCGATTCGGAAAGTCTTCCAGAAGTCCATCCCACAAATACAGTTTATTTCCAAATTAGGAATCACCAAAGTTGGAACGACCTTCTCCATACCGTTCCACATAAAGGGCAGATAAATTTGTCCTCGAGCATTGAGCGTTTCTCCACTAGCCGTGCGCAGGCTAATAGGATCTCGGAAGGGAAAGATCCGTTTTGGTTTCAGAGAATTATACATGGAATCATTTATTAGTGTAAGATTGCTTCCACTATCAAGAAGAGCGTGAAAGTCAACCCCATACACAGCAATATGTAGGGTCGGTTATCGTTTGGAAGCGGAAAGGAAATAATAGAGTTTTGATGTTCAAGAGAGCAAGTAAAGTGGAACAGTCGACGTTTCCCTGAAGGAGGTCACCAACAAAACACGCTTTGGCCACCATACGCCTCCCTTCCAACAATTCCAGGCTGATGAGCTTACACCGACTTTCATAACTTGGCAATCTGCGAGGGTCTTGCCAACGAAGATGTCGCAAAGCAAAGCGTATAAACCTTCGCTGAACGGCTTCGATCCTCTAAACTGCATTTTGGTAGAAAGGGGACCAAACGACAGCACAGTACTCCAAAAAAGGGCGAACCAAAGAGCTTGGGCATAAACCCGTGTTGTTCAGGAGAAATGATATGTGAATAGTCATGGACCAGCCTTTGGAGAACAATAAGTTCGAATAACTTGGATACAGCACTTAGTGCAGCAATCCCACGATAGTTGGTGACGGATCGATTGCATCCCAGTGCCAGGGGCACAGCCAGTGTGTTAAGGCAACGTTTCAGGAAAATTGAAGGAATACCATCAGGACCGCATCCAGTTGAGCTTTTCATCTGCTTCCCTGCTAAAATCACCATATCACTATGGATAGTGAGTGCAGAGCCAAATACAGACAAGTGGGGAACATTGCTAGTAGTCGCTTCGAGGCCCTCGGCATCCAGCATTTTCGGTTTGAATGAGATTGTGGATAAGGACTGTAATTTCGAGGCGGAAACTGCTGTTCTCTAGACGATTCCTTGCGTTGACTATTTATGGATAGATCATTCCATGGTGTCAAGTTGGTATTGAGCTCCCAGCGAAAGTGCCCATGAGCTCTCTACTAGAATCGGCGCTGACGCGAATCAATGACCTTACCATGGAGCTGATCAATCGAGACAAGAAACGCGAAGAGGAGTCTCAGAATAGGACATCTGACGTTCCAAGTAGGGATCAACAGCTAGTAGATATTCGTACAAGTTACGTCGGGTCATGATTCTTTGGGTGTGCCCTACTCAGGACATCCTCGATTCTCTCAGAGCCATACGCACTCTATAGCGACCAGTGTTTCAGGGTTAACCACCAGCGTCAGATTTTTACTCAGTCAAAGTTTCCCAACAGCATTACCTACTGTTTCTTCATCGTGGCATAGCCATCTTCAGAATAGTTCAGTTTTTCAACCATCGGATAGTACGCATACCACCGACTCGTTGTCAAAATTTCCAGCCATGAGAAGCGCAACAACTCCAAGCCAGTGGCAAGGAGCCAATACCCCGACTTCCAATCCGTTGCTAGGAAATCAGGCTTCGGGTATCTCGTATAACTCTAATCCATGGCTAAGAAATCAGGCTTCGGGTTTCCCACAGACAGCCAATCCGTTTATTGGGATACCGGCTTCAACTTCATATCCCCAGGCAAATCCTGCGTTCACTCCGTTTAATCCAATCTTACCGGAAAATTATGGGCGGCATACCTTACCTGTGTCCAAGTGGATAATTACGAAATATGATGGGGAAGATCAGGGGCTGACGTTGAACCAGTTTCTCGGAATGGTTCAAGCGATGTCGGTGGCTGAGCACTTCTCGGACGTGGAGCTGTTTGAATCGGCGATTCACCTTTTCAAAGGACCGGCTGTCCAATGGTATATGACCATGCGTTTGGCGCCAATTGTTAGAATTCACTTACAAGATCGGCCTTTTCACAATGGGGATATAATTTTTTTCCCCTGCAGGTTGTGCCTGGGTACCTGGTATTCAGGGTCGAATATTAGCTCCGAGGGGAATTGGGCGGAATAACTTCCCATACAAACCAAGGTGGAGCAAACATGAAAGAATAGGAGAAAGGGATCAGTTCTTCAAAATTTAAAAGCAGGTTAGTTTCATATATTAATTCAGTTTCTTTTCAATTGTATTCTATAATTTATTGTGAGGAAAGGAAGGGAGGGTAGGAATTATTA
This sequence comes from Aedes koreicus, assembly GCA_024533555.2. Lineage (NCBI taxonomy): Eukaryota > Metazoa > Arthropoda > Insecta > Diptera > Culicidae > Aedes > Aedes koreicus. The sequence continues at coordinate 32,848 of JAHHFK020001392.1, forward strand.
CCGGTATTATTTGCAAATGTGTCTTCCGTCTAACGGGCTGTATTTTTAGGATGCCTACGGTGTTCCGTTTCCGCTGGGCTCTTGTGCGGCGATATTAATCCGCTGGGCTCACTTCACTGTGGCGGACACTCAGGCCGTTGCCCGCTTAATGTCTGACACGCCACTTAAACTCTTCCAGCCGACGACACAAAATGGTCGCGGAAACGACCGCACAAACTTTTCCTACTAGATGCCGACCACGGCGATGACAGCTCCTATTATCACGCTCGGTACGGTAGTGTACGAGCCTTCTCATCGACAGTAAGGGTCGACTGTGGGAGCGCACTGAATAGCGCGTAACGGTTGACACAGCAAATGGGACGGAGTGGACGAATCCAGGTTGAAAAAAGAAGAAGAAACAGGGTGGTGATAAATCTGACAGCTCCCATGTTAAAGTATAGGATGAAACTTTTAAAATGCTTCTAGAAAATTCAAATGAAATTCTAATTAAAAGCGGTTTGTTGTATGATGTAAGAAAAATCCAAAATTACTCAACAAAGATATTTTCAGAAAAATAAAAATAAAATTAAAACAATGCCCCTATTGTGCAGTTTTGGATTTTTGTTACATCATACAACAAACCGCTTTAAATTAAAATTTCATTGGAATTTTCTAGAAGCATTTTAAAATTTTTATTTATCACCGCTTGGTGTCTTCTTCTTTTTTCAAGTTGGATTCCTCTATAGGGATGCCAAAGATGGGAAAAAGGAGATAATATTCGATGATGGTTTTAATTCAAGTATTTTAATTCATATATTCTTATTTTGTTTTGGTTCAGTTAATATTATTTCATAAATTAAATGCTTATCAAAATAAAAAACTAAAATAAACAAAAAAAATATTTACAAAAACTACATAATTTACAAAATTTTCAAAATAAACCAATGTAACCAAAGACAGGTTGCATTCCAAAGATGAAGAGAGCTTGATGTACGACATTCAATAGCATCACAGTTCATGTGGTGATAATTTAAAATACTTAAACACATGCGGCGATCAGATTGCTTAGAGCAGGTTTATATGAATTTAGTTTGAAGGGTTGTTTAAAAAGTCACAAAGAGCTAGTAAAAAAACAATAATAATACATGTCTAAAGCGGCGTGAGTAAAATAAAAATACGACCGGTAGAACGGTGACGATTGAAATGACTATCACTGCTGATCATGTTCTTGGTCTCCCATGACGGCCTTTTGCATGAGATTAGCCTTCTCCCCTACGGCAAGGTGACAAACATGATCTTCGAGAGGGCGTTTCATCGGGATTTCTTTTCATATTCAAAATATATCAAGTACATCTATATGAGTTGCATAAAACTGCGAGAAGAGATAAAAGGGAGAGCGTATGGGATATTTTAAACGAAACGATGAGTTATGTCAGTGACATAACTGCAAAGTTGACGTAGGACTGCTTGTTGATGTGAAGAAATTGATGTCATCAAATTCATGAATTTCTACTATATTTTATTCAGTCTGAAGAACCATGAAACCCTGTGCTGTTGGTGTGTGAGGCTCCGGTTCTTCTTCCGCTATTGGTTCTTCACGAAAATTTATAGAAACTGCAGTTCGGCTCTAATTGACTGTTAATGATATTTTGTTTGTTAAATCAGCTCCAACCACCCTAATTTGCTTTTGTAAACAATGGCTTTCGTAGTCATTTGCTCTTGAACAAAAGGTCACAAATACAAATTAAGCACTCTTTCAGGAAGATCAGCTTTATTTCTATCCGCTGATATATTCAATTTGAAGGAATTGTATTCAAATTCCGATAAATTAGCAGACAAAGTGTTTGTTTACAAAAGCAGATTCGCCCTAATTAAATGTTTACGCTGAAATGTCCAACGTGCTTGTAAGTGTGAAATGGATCCTGTGTTTACGGAGGGAACATGGTTCGCGATTGAAATATTCTTATCAGTTTTCTTGGGCTGCAGGACAATCTGAGAGTTTGGCGGCACGTGATACTACGATAAAAATAGGCATTTACACCGTCTTCAACTCGAGATTGTACGGACTGAAGATTGAACACACACCCAAAAGTTGAGAAGGTGGCATAAAATGCAATTGCAGTTTTTGCAATCATATCTTGAGAAATCCGCATGATTCAGAAATGGCAATTTTGCTCATTTTGATCCACAAAGCGTTTTATGTTACAAATGAAGCTATGCACGTGTGTGCAAGCGACTCGCAGGCACAAATAGCTCGAAACAAATTTATCGCTGTAGTGTCTTTATTCAATCATGATCAACATATCAACACAGAGAACAGACATTGATGTCCATATTCTTTTTCTTGAATAACGTGTGTAAAAGTATAGGGGGGAAGCCGGTTTTTAAAGCAAGTGCAGAGAAAAAGAAACAAAAAATTTCAGGTTATGTGCTAGGTACTTTATTGATAAACATTGACAAAACAGTTATCGCACAACTGCAGCGCCACCTACCAGGAGCATAACGACATACATTTGAAATGACGGTTTAAAGTTTTACACAAGTTGCAAACCAAAGATGAACGTCTGTTCTCTGTGATATCAATATACAATATGGATGAGTCGATAGCACAAAATGGTGTAACGCTATTGGCCACTGTTGTAATGCCACCGTCAAGTGTTCTATTTTTGTTCTCGCTGATCATCGACAAAGCGTTGTATGATATAAACAAAGCCATGCAACTGTGATAGCGACAGGTTGCAAACAGCTTGGTGTAAAATATATCCATTTGCTTCAATGCTGTACCCTGAATTCCTCACCAAGCAAACCAAATGTAAGGTTATTCCTCACCAAGCAAATCAAATTAGATTGTCAAAGTGGCTATATGGTTGCCATCAAGGGCCGCCATGTTAACAGCCACGGTTTAAATCTCGGTCTCGTAATTTCACATTTTATTTTTGTAATTCATCTGACTCTCTTACTCAACCACTGCGCACAACCTCACGCACATATTTAATTTTTCAAAGCGAATTGCTGTGTTGCTCTTTTGCTCACAACCAATGTTGGATTTTTCCTCCAACTTACAAACATCATCGATGTCAACAACAAAATTAAAGGCTGAAAACAAGTATGTAAAACACTTGCAAACTAAGATATGTAAGAGAAGACGAGAAAAATAAAGATTATATTAAATTGGTAATTGGTTGGCGAGCAGCTATCAGTAATACATATCAACTCTAAGCAGCAGCACACTCTACTACCTAGCAGCAGGAGTGTGACAACAAGAGGACCAGAATTAGTCACGTCACGTCCGCAACGACGAGGAGCTGAATAAACTTTCCTCCGGTGTGACCATTTCACAGGGTGGTGTCCTGGTCAGTTTTATATAAAGGCATCGGGTACCATTACATGACAGGAAGGGGGTATTAACGAAGGAAATGCGAATCAAACTATACAAAAGGGGACGGGCCTCAGTTGTTACGCCAGACACCAGCGTGGAAATGAAATCATTAGTTTTCATTAGAGCTACAGGGGTTTCCGAGGTTAAATTCGCATCTCATTGTTGTTCTGAAGGATTATTTGCCTGCCAAATATTTCAACCACTTCCTAATCCTTTTTTGTGCCGTTCGTATTTGCTCTGTTAGTAGGTATTCAATCTTATTGGAAATTGCGCGATCGCTGTTTAATGATTTTTTGATTCAGTTTAAATCACTGTACGGCGTTGAATTCATGACAAGTAACATACATAATTTATGTCATATAGTTGACGAAGTTAAAAAATTCGGTCCTCTATCAACACTTTCGGCATATCCATTTGAAAATTACTTGCATTCGTTAAAAAAAAAAATTCAAACAGGTCCTAATCCATTAACTCAGGTAGCAGGTCGCATCACAGAAAGCATGCAAACATATGAGTCTATCAATATCCTTCAACAGCATAAGTCATCAGCTATTACCACTGTAGGATGTAGGATGATGTTTGTAGAAGAGAATAAGTCAAACGAAAACAATCTTGTGTTATCACAATTTACTCTTTCTGCTAATTTCAAAGATAAATGGATCTTGACTAATGATCAAGAAATAGTAGCATTTTCAAAAATGATTAAAACTACATCAGGTTATTTTATTGAAGGGCAAATTACTTCGTCTAAAACGAACTATTTCGAAGAACCATTTAGATCGTCTTATCTTCACATACACAAAGCAGTACTTACGTTTTCCGGAAAGCGGATTATTAATATTGACTGCATTTTTTGCAAATTAGTTGCAATCCCTAGAGAAGAATGTGTGGTATTTATACCGCTTATACATACAATTAATTGATAAATAAATTTTATATTTTGGATTTATCTCTTCAATTAAAAGCACGAATGAGTTTTTATTGTCAAATTCAACCATTCTTAACAAAGAAAAAATAAGATTAAAATAGCAAAGCAGTTCAAACATTCGTGAATAAAGAAAAATAAACAGTTCATATTATTTAATCAAGTGACGTATCCTTCGAACTCATGTTCATCTCTTCATCGTCGTCATCGTGTTCAATATCACCATCAATTGCTTCTCGATCCATTGTCTCATCTTGAGAATCAAGCTCATTTTCTTCAGCACTGTCGGTTTGAACTGTATTGTCTAGGTCAAGAGGATCTTCGCATTTAATGTTGTTTATAGTTTTGTCGCCTTATAGAAGTCGCTTTGTCCTTTTCTGTTTACGTGCTGGACGGCATGCAGACCTACGTAGCAGCTTATTAGTGCTTCGAGACTTACTGTATCGAAATAGGCGGTTACTACAGAAAGTCTCCAATTTCTGTGCACTATATGTTGGATCTCCAATGCATACTAATCGCACCAACAGCTGCAGAACATTACCGAATTCTCTGAAACCTCGCTTTGATTTTTGGCCACGACTGATACCGGTCCAGGTGAAGCGGGTCCAAAATTCTCTTGTGAACAAGCAATCCACAATCGTATAGCATGCATTATCTCCTTTGTCACTATATGAGTTCGGTGGAATGATCCGAGTGAAGTATACGAGCTTTAAAATAAAACAATTAGTATTGGTACAATTATAAGTAAATTAAATAAAAATTACATATTTTCTGATAAGATCTTCGTTTCCCAACTCAACATTCCAATCGTGTAGTTGAACCTCGTTATCGATGCGCATGTGATTCTCAACCGGGTCGTCAGCCATATCCGATACGGGCTTAGTGGAATCTTTTGCGTTCATTTCCATTAAAGCGGCCAATCGAGAAAAATGATCATCGAAGCTTTTCTCTACGATAGTTTCCACAGTGGTTTGAATAAACTGCTGCAAATCATTCTTAAGCACAGCGTACTTGAGGGTTCCACTGCCCTCTGTAAAAAAAATTGAAACAAAATTCACTGCATTGTAGTACGTTTTCGAGGGATTTCTGTAATATTCCTATTTACCTGTCATGATATGATTCTCCATAGCTGGTTTATTTGTCACAGTATCAGATACCAAGTAAAAGTTGTCGCTGGTACAATAGATCGGCTCTGAATCTTGATGATGGATAGGTAATGTTTCTGAAACAAAAAAAAATGGAAATTTATTTTTTGAAATCAACTTTGCATGAAATGATTAAATGGCACCACATCATGCATCCAAATGGTGAACAATCAAACAAGAAACTAACTAACTAACTATGTACTTTTTATCGAATCATGTAAACACGCCGTATTGAAACGATTGCCTTGTTTACTTACCAATGATTACTGTATTAGCCGGTTTTCCACTAAGTATTTGAGGTTCTTCTGGTGATGGCATCTGTGGTATTACAGTACGAGGAGACTGTATCATCGAAATTGGATTCAGAACAGGTGTTAATGAAATCGGTTTTTGGATCACCGCCGGCTGTTCTAGCTGCGGTTGATTAGTCTGAGGTTGTACAAAAAGACTTTCATCCCGTATTGGTTGTGGAGTAAGATGTATTTCACTACCACTTTGTCGAATTGTTCCAGCGGATGGAAATTCCTGATATTTGATCGGTGCTTGTTGAATATCTGTTTTGGAGGGGGGTAAACACTATTATTATTATTATTATTATTATTATTATTATTATTATTATTCAATGTAAGAGTAAATTTACCTGCAAACATGGCATTGTAATCCTTTTTCTTTTCCAACTTTGGTTTCTTCGGCGGTTTTAGTTTTTTCTGCTTTTCTTCTACGTCCGAGACTTCTCTCTTTGCCAATTCATCTGCAGCTGTCTCTGCCGCTTGAAAATTGCGTACTTTTTTCCAAATTATGACCGGAATACGCTTGGAGGCACCATTGAACTCCGCACCACTTACACGCAATGCCTCTATTTTCTCGTTGCTCAATTTTGGCCACATTAAATTACCACTTTTAATCCAAGACATAGGTACCGCTAGCACTTGAAACTTTTTATTTTCTATGAATTGAACAACCGCGAACATTTTGAAATCGATAAATTTGGTTATTGCGCTGCTAACCCGGAACTCAACTTCGATTGAGTGGCGTATTTTGTTTTGGTTGCTTGAAACTTTGCATAGCGGTGATGCCAGTTTTGTTTGCACTAATGCAATTTTAGTTTATTTTTCAACATAGGTAAATATTTTTTTGCAGCAATTCACCAAATTGTCTGACATGAAAATAAAGAAAATTAGTATCGAAAAGTAGTCGAGTAGTAAATATTCAAAAGTAGTCGAGTAGCCAATACAACGAAATAAAGATTTGGAAATATTCCACGAACGTTAGAATTTTCATAATATATTGGATTTTCTTAGTTGCACTCTATTTAAATATATAAGTAATTTGAATAACTTAGTTAGCCATGGCGCAATAAATTTCGATTCTTTTCATACCCGTTGTTTACTAAAAAATCAATGTCAAGATACTTTCGGAGCACTTCCCGATTTGGGCATAGTTGTTTTTGTGAACATACACTTCAATTCCCGATTTCTCAGGAAGATAGAGAAATTATTCCTTTACCTGATTGTAAAGTGATTATAGTTTTCAAGATTGAGCATTCAGTTACCTGAAAGTTATTACGCCCAAACCATGAAGTGCCCCAGTTCGTCAACTGATATTAGTATTTTAACCTCGTGTACCGAACAATTAAGGTATACATTAAATTGATAGCTTAATTAATCATATTTGAATAAATATTCTAATATTTCAGTGGATAATTAGGTTTCTAAAAACAAAATGTATAGATATCGGCAGCACTGCAAACCGCAGACGGGATGCAATAAATTAAATCGTATATTTAGGTGTTCGAAATCGCCAAACTTCATAGAAAGTCGATAGAGCCGTATATAACATCTGGTAGTCGGCAAAACGTTTAATGATTGTTGATAATTATATTTCCATCATATATTCGTTCACATGACATCGCGCATTTGAACATTCATACGACTTTGGTGATAATATCGTCGTTAATATGTGAAACAAAAATCGGAAGTATATAAATAGAATACAACGTATGTGTTGGTTACCTGTTGAATGTCAAAGCGGAAAAATAACAACTCGTTTAATATTCCAAATGGTGTTGTGAAAGGCATACCTACCTCTCAATGCAACCATCTAAAGTTCAAATCCCAATCGAAGCATAATTGCTGATGGATTTCAAAATGAATATGAAAGCTATAATTTCAATGTAGTCTAAGCGATGATGAATCGCAATAATATAAATTACATTCACATATCTACATAAATTACATTTACATGTAAATTGAATTAACTGATTTTTTTTATTTATAAATTATGACAATCTATAAGTCGTATAAAGTTGCAAGATATCATTATAGAGTCGTTATTATAGAATAACATTGAAATCTTCCCATCATTTAAATGTGTGGTATATCGTATGAATGAATATAATTAATTGTATGATTGTTTGAATAAAATCGGAAAACTCAACAACAATTTTACTTCTAACGTATAACATGACAAAGAATATCGCCGTAATCAACATGTATGCTTGTATATGGCCTCCAAGTTTGTACGTATATAGCTTTTTAGTGCAATATATACGGCTTCTTTGGTGGTATATAATAATGTATTAATTAATTGCAACTTAAATATAGCAACAAAAATGTTAGCTGGGTGTGGTGGTAGACTGATTCATGATTATTCTCCTTTTCTTCATAAGCAATCGAGTTTTTTATATACAATGCCCAGCCCCCGGCAAATTGAACAGGACGGCAATAAAATATTCTTTTTTTTCCAACTATTTTGTACCATTTTTGCATTTCCTTTTCGAATCCTTATTTTTCAAAAAAAAATAACTTCAACGCTTCTTTTACAAGGTCAAAAACTCTCCCATGCTCTCAAATTTATCAATACAATTCATTCCTCTGATATTGAGTTGCAAAACTCTCAAATTTATTCCGCTTGAAGCGATATTTTTATTCAACTCATCAACTGTCTCATAATAATAGTTTTTGTTTCTATTTATGTCAAAAACTCTTAAATAATGGCCTTAATACTAGCAGATCTATGTTACATTATATATTGGAATTTTTTTGGTTCTTTGAGATGGTCCCTGCTCAGTGGATCCTGAACTAGCAGATGACGAATTCAGGGTACGCTTCGCCGACGTTTTTAGCATTTCCTGCAGTAGATGCTTGCTGCTGGCTTCTTATACTTTCGCTCCATATTGACACTTCCATATTGACACTTCAGTTCCTTCCAGGCCAGACGTACTTGTATACCGTCGATGTCTGAAACTGGCTAGCTGCGCTGTAGAGCTCCCTTCCAAAAGCTGTCAATTCATCCCGAATAACCACTCTCGATGTTGAGCCAGCAAAAGTACTGCTAACAGTCACCGTAGGTAAGATGCCACGTGATCGTTTTTGGGCGAAGAACTTCTCCTTAATTTGCTCCGAAATAAACGAGACCAATATCGGCGCCGATTGACTTGCAGCATTCTTCTCGCATTAACCGCCGAGCATCCACCACATCACCTGCCTGCAGACCTCATTCAAGAAAGCTAAATTATCAGAACCCTAGCATTACTTGAGTTCAGAATTTCAGATCTACAGTTGTAAAAGAATAGGTTTTTAAAGTACGCAAAGAGACAATATGTATTTAACAATATTCGATAATGCGATAATCATGGGATGTTCTAGGTCATCTTAACTGTCCTTAAGCTCAAAACATAAAATCTACAGTTGTAACAGTAATTTTTTTTTTGCGTTATATAAAGTGACGATATGTATTCAAACATATTCAATGAATCTTCTGGAACAACAGTCATTATTTTATAGCTTTGTGATTCTCTAGGTAATTCAAACTGTCCTGGAGTTTAGAACTTGAAATCTTCAGTAGTGACAGACATCTGAAAAAAATTACCTACTTTTTTCAATCATTTCTATGTTGCACCAAATCAATCAGAATACATTAATGTGTTTGTATAATAACGCTTGGAAAAGCTCAGGCCTCAAAAGGTTATAAAAAACTACGAGTGTTTTCGTAGATCGATTGTTATGTAAACATTAAATTGTTAAGATTGTTGTGTAAACCAATTCCTTTAAATTCCACCAGAAAAGCTTATTCTTTGACACATAAGCCTATTTCGTCGTAGATTTACGGACTTCTTCAGTATCGAGCACTCGAACATTCGACCAAAGGGTGTATCGCCCACCAGTAACCTATTTCAACGTTTAAAAACACTAGATGTCTCATAAGAACCCTGATGCTGACGAGTCAGAATAATCCGAATCACCTCTCTCAACACCCCGAACGAGGTGAGAAACTCCTCCGAGAAGCATTTTCAATTTATATCAATTTTAACTCGGAAGTCCCATTGCAGCACGGATGAAGGGTTTGCTATTGCACTTCACTCGTTCATTCGTTCCCAACGAGGATTTGCACGAACGGCTGCCACACCGTCTATCTATCTATCTTCGCCACCGCATCTCACTGGCGGGCTCGCATCAGACGTAAATCTTCCCCTGCCAGCTACTTCGGCCTGGAATAACAAAAATGGCAGAAATGTACCGAGGGAAATTCATTTTAATTAAACTTTCGCAAATTAATCTCACTTCGGATGAGGCTGAACCTAAGGCACGACGGCAGGGCATATCGGAAGCTCTTTAATGGGAAAATATTGCACAATCACAATCATGCGTTCCACACTCGATAAACCACTCCGAACAAACTTCAAACGATTCTTACACCACTGACAAGCCATTCCACCCCGATTGAATGCTAAATTTGATTCAATTCGACTAATCAACAGCTTGATTGATCAAATTGAAACACCATCTCTACCATCCCCCTTCAAAATTTGGTGTAACCAACCGAATATCGCTTGTGATGTGGCTGTTTAGGGTAAGACCGCTTTAAATTTGCACAATTATCCCAATCGTGTTTACCCAATGGACAACCTCAACAACTGATGAGTTGGGACGTTTGCCAACACGCACAGGGATTGAGATCTTTCAGGACGGCATTCAAATTATTTTCACCACCGAAATTCAGACAGTTGAGGTTGAATTTCTTCCACATGAATCGACTCTAAGCAAGCTTTTGTTTTCATCGCAAGTGACCCTCGTCTGTTTTGGGGTTCTGCTTTGTTGTGTCTTCTCATTCGAAGCATATGCCGTTGTTTGACGTTGCGAAGAAGAAAAAAATTACGAAGACATGTCAAGAAAAAGGAAATCCTTGTTAATATGATTGACATGTCTTGGTTTAAAAATTGGGGCAACAGTCTGTCGGAATCATGAATTTAATGATATTACGCCCATTGTGTTGAATTTAAATTTTCTCCATTCTCTCGCACTACCCGAACAGTAATCGATTATCTTCCTACTAAAGTTTTCGGAAGAGCAACGCTTCCTGCATAATGAAGCTCATTTAAGGCGAAATTCCTTTCCAAAAGCTTCCGAGAAACAGGCATCCGTTAAAATTAACAAGTCAATTATTCGTCGTCCTTTCCACATTTCCGCACCACAACAATGCGCTTCAAAAACTGTGCCAGTGAGTTTTCCGCAACACCATCGAAAAGTAGCAAGCATTCATTCCAACTTTGTGAGACGAAAAGTCGAAATGGTTTTGTGGCAAGCACTTACAAACTGAAATGCTTCGCCGAATTTTCATCTTCAAAGAGCACGATGAGACTTTTGGCCTCGAACACATAATGATAAACGGAACTGAAAAGCCTTTTGTGCAACTTATTGGTTCTCTTGAGGATGGAAAGTTTTCTTCAGCCTGCCCAGCAGTCACCGATCGACACAAGTTCCGGTTAGAATGGAAAAAGACGTTTCTCTTTTGAAAGAAATTTTACGTTGCTGTTTTTATAATGTTTATCTCTTGGTACAATGGGCCTAGACCAAACTGATACTTTTTGATTAGGGCGGCAGCTTCCGTACTGTATAATCTCCCCGTTCACCACAAGTCCCGAAGGAAAGAACAGTGGCTTGGACATTCCCTTCTCGCTGATCATCAGCCACAAATGGACCTTTTCCGATAACCTGGCATTGACGTTGACGTCTACGCCTACCTCACTGGTGGGGGACGAAAAGTTCTCGGTCCCTTGCCAATCATTTCGTCATTTGTTATGACCACGAAATCGCGCTTTGCCGGATGAATGTTTTTCACAAACATTTACAGCCGCTCCTTCTGCCTGCTGCTCAGACACGGCCGGCCTCGACTGACACATCTTGCCCAGGTTCTTCTTCACCGTTTGGCCGGTTCCAGCAACCTCTCGGCCCAAGGTACGGAACGGTGAGGCCACCTTGTCCTCGGTCTTCTTCCATAGCTTTTGTTGCACTCTACGGTCGTGCAGCACTGTCGGAAGGACGGAACCAGGTTTCAGTTCAACGCTCTCGCCATTCTCCAGAAGAGAGAGGATGTTGTAAATGCCGGATCAGCTGTATCCGGCGGGCACGAAATGCTTTACGATATGCTTCTTTAATTCCCAAATGTGTACAAAGTGGCCTACTCTATGTACGGTTGTGAAAACAAGTTAATAAAAGCTTTATTAGACCATAGAGAGATTTGAAAATGTTCAAGTGAAAGATGTTATGACCACTTGAGAACTGTTTGCAGTCACGGAGTGGTCCGCGACGTTAGCTCCTCGAATTTGCCCGTGATATGATCGCGTAGAGAAACGGTGCACCAATGTAAACGGAAAACTACAAACCACTTTCGCGAAAAAAAATGCGACGACGACGGGAAGATTATAATTCAATTTGAGTTCATTCGGAATGACCGATCGACGAAAGAATAAAGCGTGCGTACGGTTTCGATTGCTATATTCGACTGACTCTGTTAGGCAGTGTTGCCACATTTTTTTCATGGTCAATCTGTATTTTTACACCCAAAAATCTTTTTCATCTGTATCCGACTGTTGAAAATCTGTAAAAAAAATCTGTATCGAATATTTAAGTACTGTTTGGTTCCCGTTCACTGGTTGAAAAATAACTCTGCGTGCATCGCATTTGAACCAAGTAGGGTACCGGGATGTTATGTTAACCTAGCCTAGCGGCCTTTGTACCAAATATTTCAATAATTCGGCGATCATCAACAAAATCATGTTTCTATCAAGATGACCGATTTATTTCTAAGCAATTGAGACATTATTAATCAAATTTTAGGACTTCACTTCCGCGTAGTTTTCGATTTCTTTAACTTTTAAGACAACATTACTTCACTGTTGTATGAATAGCGTAGTAAAAATGCTGTTATTGGAAAAAAAATTATAAAAATGTCTGAGTTGGCGGTTTTACGAAATTGGTAGTTCGACGGAGATTATCTGCAAGTTGGCTGCCAAGCAGCGCCGCGCAGAGTTCCAGCCGAGGAATGGATTGGCCACGCAGTGGAGTAACACCAGGTCCCCATGTTTCAGCTATCAGTCTTTTGTGATCACATGATTCTTGGAGGCGTGAGGTAGGAACTTGTGATGACCAGAGGTTGATCGCATCCTTCTTGGAAGTTTGCAACTCATCATTTGAAGCCCTAGGCCAACACATTTGTTGATTTAATAAAAGAAATTTTATCACCTGGCAGCCTAGCAAAAAACCAAAAAAAATTAAGCTAGTAATAAGGTGAAATAACTTTCATATGATAATGAATCATGCCAGAAGCGGAAACTGAATGAGTCAAAAAAAAAGATCCTAATTAAAAAACGTAAAAAACCTTCCTATAGTTTCAAATACATAACGCGGGTTAGGTGGGCTAAAACCTAAAAAAATGCATACATGCGAAACTGAAAATGTCATATAAAATAGCATTTAAAATATACTGAAGAGATGTTATAATAAAAATGATAATAACAATGCTTATTGAAATCAAATGTCTGCGGATTGTGGTCCTCCTGCAGTTGTAGGCAGATTTTCGTATCCATTATGAACCTGAAAGTTTAGACAATGTATCATAGTCACGAGAAAAACAAAAATTTAAAATTATTTTAAAGTACTAAAATTCCATGGATGATCTGAAATTATAAAACCAAAGATGTGATATTACCACAATGGACCTAACACTTAGCTTCGGGGGATGACAAAGAATTCCTACTGAGCCCTTGCGGCACGTCAAACCGGCCACCCAACAAACATCAGTGTCGAATAACCATTTGTTCAAACAAATTTGGAGAAGTTATTCAGCTTTCTAGAAGAAAAACGCTGAACAACTTCACCAAAATTTTTTGAACTAGCAGTTATACAACATTGATGTATGTTGGGCATTTCAGCGCAAGGGGAAATTTGAAACACGCAATAGGAGCGCAAAATAATTCCCCTGGAAAGCACTGCACGTTGTGAACTGGTATTGGATTGATACTGATCTTGCTATTCCATATACCTTGAAAGACCCTCTTACTCCTGAACATCATTTTGCGATGCCACCAACAACGTCCACTACCACGAGTAGTTCAATTAGAAATCCATACCCGTGGTACTGAAATTATACTTGCAACAATAAAAGCTAATATAATTCAATTTTCAGAAATGTGCTACGTACTCCTTTTACTGTCGCAACTCAAGAACGTTACATAAAGTACCACATTATGTAATTGAGTATTTAGTGGGAAAAGTAGGCTACCACAGAACTCTAAACACTAACACTTTACAACATTTTTTGCATATCAGGATCAACCGAATGAAGATCATATATAATAGATACGAATGTTTATAGTATTTTTCATTTTCATACATAGGGAAGCGGAACCTATCTTGAGCTCAATAAGCAGACCTCCAGTGGAAATTGGTGAATATGCACTGAATACCGAACACTAAGTACACAAGTTATTCACAATTTATTCGTCCACTTACCGTTAATCGTTTAGCAACGCACAAAACATTCGATTCTGATAATTTTCTTCCAATTTAATACGGAAAAGTTGCCACTGCTATATACCTATTTTAATAATATCACGAAAAACATTAATCCCATCTGTGTACATATGTTAATCGTACTGATTTTAATCATGAAAAAATATAACCAAGTTAACGCTCTCCACAACTACACCCAAAATTAAATTTCTCGCATGAAGTAGATCATTTAACAGCACTTTAATTGTGTTGGAAAGCCTGCATATAATCAAGACAAAATGAACGGGTTTGTTTGTTATTCTTCCATGAGAATATTGACAACAAGACTCATCATAACGTTGGGCATAGAATGCTCTATGAATTGAACTAGTGTGCGTGTTGATGTGTATGCTATACAGTATGTGAACAGTGCCGCCAAATTCAACAGAGATGGAAAAATATTATTAAATGTGGGATTTTATTTCTCGGTAAATATTGAAAAAAGCTACAATTAGAAGCATGTTATTATTTATTTAATCTATGGAAAAATAAAATAGTTTAACTTTGGGCGATTTGTAGCACTCCCACAAAACAGGTGATATTGATGTACTGCCAAACCCATTTCATTCGAATAAGAGTCATAATAAAATAGTTTGGCAACATCAAGCGATTACGTCGATTGTAAACACGGTTCAGAATAGGTGCAAGCGTATTTAAATTATTGTGAAAATTAATCCCATAGTTTCCTCGTATTTTATCACGTATTCGTAGATTCTCGTGTGGCAAGTGTAATAAGTGAAGTGTGATTTTTATGGTTTGTGCAATTACGCAACGAAAATGTGTGAGGATAAAGTGCAATTAAAGAGAAAACTTGGAGTCTGGCTCGGGTATATTCCCTAGTACGGTTAGATCAAT
Organism: Aedes koreicus; assembly: GCA_024533555.2. Lineage (NCBI taxonomy): Eukaryota > Metazoa > Arthropoda > Insecta > Diptera > Culicidae > Aedes > Aedes koreicus. The sequence continues at coordinate 47,962 of JAHHFK020001392.1, forward strand.
ACGACGAATTTGTAGTGCAAAGGTAAGGAATTGTGTTGAAAATCTGACTGCTCATTATTTTTACGAAATTTAAGTCTCAGAAACGTTTTTGTAGCTTTTAATTATATTCAAGACCTCATTTTATTTGCCAGGATTATATATTCTTGGTCACTGCGTCCGTTTATTGGAGAAATTAAACATCTTTTTACGTTTGAAGTTGGATTACTGCAGAATGTGATGAATATATGTACTATGGTGAACATAGGTTCCGCTTCCCTACATAAAATTATTTAGTTTAGTTTATTTGTCAACAGGTAAGATGTTTACCCCAATGACCGTTCAATATAATTCTTATTGACACATAGAGAGACACTACAAACTTAGCACAAAAACCTCTTAAAACTATTCTTATTACATTTACGGCTAACGTTAAAATCAAATACGGAATAACAACGGTTGAACACACGGCACATATTTTTTATCGGTTCGTTCCGCCCGTAATTTGTTCTGGAGTGTCGAATGGACAGGAATGTGTGGGATCGGTGATTTCGGCGTCTAGTGCTGTTGTCTAGAAAACCAAGAAGAGGTGAGCAATCAATGTGGCCTCGAAGAAGATCACCAACAAAGCAAGCTTTAGCGACGTCACGCCTCGCTTCCAGCAATGCAAGGTTCATAAGTTTACAGCGATCGGCATAACTAGGTAAATTGATGGGGTCTTTCCAAGGAAGTCGTCGTAATGCGAAGTAGACAAACTTCTTCTGAATAGCTTCTATCCGTAAAATATTGTAAAGCCCAACAGGGAGGATGCTTTGGAAACAATGTACGAAACATGATCCTTAAATGACAGCTTGGAATCTAACATTACTCCTAAGTCCTTTACTGTTGTCTCACGCTTCAGCTCGGTACCGAATAGCGAATAGGCATACTGAAAAAGCGAGCGTTTACGGCCAAAAGAGATGACTGAGTATTTGGCCACATTCAAAGACATTCAATTTAAGTGGCACCAGGATCCGAATACTTCCAGTTGTTGCTGTAAGAATACGGCATCTGTGGTCTTCTTTATCGCAAAGTAGAGCTTGAGGTCGTCAGCATACGTCAGTTTGAGGCATGTCAAGCTGTGATTTACGTCGTTCATGTAGGGGTTCATTGAGGCACACCGGATGTGACAGGAAATGGTGTTGAGATGAAGTCACCGATCTTCAAGGACGTGTTCCGACCAATCAAATACGAGCGTGGCCAGATCAGCAACCCATTATCGATACCCATCCTAGCATACTTCGCCATTGCAATCTCATGGTTGATTTTGTCAAAAGCTGCCAAGAGATCAGTGTAGATAGCGTCTATTTGATGTCCTTTTTCCATCTAAAGTATGAGAAATGACGTAAAGGTGACTAAATTAGTAGTAGTTGATCGTTTGGGCATGAAACCATTCCAAGGAGATGCTGTGTGAATAGTTCCGAAACAGAGTTTCGAGAACAACCAACTCGAAAAGCTTAGAGGTAGTGCGGGATGCTGTTCGTTTGCATCCCTTTTTGTGAACAGGAAAAACAAACGAGACTTTCCAGCAGGTCGGAAAAATGCCTGCCGTTAAGGAAAGGTTAAAAACCGTTGCTAGAGGCTTCGAGAGCGGTATAAGACAACGTTTGAGCATAAACGAAGGAATACCATCAGGACCGTAGCCTTTTGATGACTTCAGTTGCTTCCCTGCTGTGACCACCATGGCGGTAGTGAGCGACATCTGTGGACTGGAAGCAGTGAGATGAGGTACGTTATTAGCAGCGGCGACAATATCATCAGGATCGAGAATTTCATCGGTGAATACACTGCTGAACTGCGAGCGAAAAAGATCAGCGATTCCCGGGATTGAGTCAGCTTCCAAAGTGCCATTGGGCATATTCGAAGGCAATCCAGATTCTTTCCTTTGCTCATTTACATATCGCCAGAAGCGCTTAGGGTTGGATTTGAGGCGTCGTTGAAGCTGGTCAATATGACCGTTGTACAAATGGTCGTTCAGTTCTTTGTACTCATTATTTGCTCGAGCGTAGACAGATCTAGTTAGATCCGTGCGGTATTTTCGGTGCTTCCTGAGTGCGGAGCTTTTCATTTTTTTCAGCTGTCTTAGCTCCGCATTCAACCAAGCAGGTTTAGGAGGTACTTGGCAGCGTTTCTTTGGCACAAATTGTTCGATGGCATACAGCAGGATAGCAGACAAAGTCGAAACCGATAGATTTGCATCAAGATCGCTAAATATCTCATCCCAATCATTCTCAGCTAGGAAGACGATCAGTTGTCAAAATTTGCTTTGCCAAAGTCGTAAAATACGTTTTCAGTAATTTCACAAAAACATTTCTCTAGGCTGATCTTCATCGTTATCAATAAAGGGGAATGGTGCCTGCACACTTTCACGAGAGGTTCTGGAGCATGAGTGACCGAGCAGTCTAGGCCCAACTCTTCGCTGACAAAGCAAAGGTCAAGCATGCGACCGTTACTGTTGAAGATGCTGCTCGTCTGCTGTAGACCTGCGGTGCAATAACCGTCCAATAAGTCAATTGAAGCTGGTCGAATCAAAGAATGACAAAAATCCAGAAAAAGGAAGCCTCGGGAATAGTTCATCCAAGAAATTTCAGGTATGTTGAAATCGCCGAGAATGATGATATTGTCTCTCGCGCCCATTTGCGCAACAATCCAATCAAGTGAACTTAAGTGCTTCTCTATAAGGTTGCCATTATGTACACGGTCCGGTGGAATGTACACAACACAGATGAAATACGTAACTTCGAAACTAGTAATTGCTACCCACAGTTGTTCAAATGTTGAGCTTCCAGGGGGATTCAATAAACGCGATTTGTAGCAGGACCGGATTGCCAGAATAACACCTCCACCCGATTGCTTGTTGCTGTTAGTGGATGACCGATTCTGGCATTTAACTGCGTATGAGTCAAACAATTGCGATGGTAAAGTGTTGTCATTCAGCCACGTTTCAGTAAACGCAAAGATATCATAGCACGCATCGTTACAACCCAACTGGTATTCAGTCAAGCTGCTATTGATTCCGCCAACATTTTGGTAGTAAAGTAAAAGCTGGGAGCGTGGTAGAAGTTCTTCGCGGACAGCGACGTCCAAAGCGCTGAAATTTGAGCCGGCATCAGGCAGTGAAAGTTCGCAAACGTGTATGTTTGCCTTGAATTGTAAGTTGGAAGACCCCCGATCCGCATCTAGGCTCAGGGCCGGGACGGCATTGATGTACGTTGGCTGGAATCGGCTCGACTGAGCTAGAGGAGCAAAGGGGTTTCCAAGATGCTTTCTACTGTGCGTCCCGGATGAAGAATGGCTTCTCTCGTCTGGTTTGCAGTAACCATGAGATTTGCATTATTTCGGATTTGGCTGCTTATTATAACCTGACTGTGGGAGAACTCATCACAAAGCGAAAAACTGGATTCACAAAGATACTTGCCTCTGCAAGCATGGTGGAAGACACTATTACACACTATTATATCAATATTTCATGGGAATGGGAGGGACCATCAGGGCACCCGATTGAAGCACTCTAGATGGAGAATGGGAATGCCAACTCCCCTTTGCTAACAGTTTGTGAATAGAGGGCGGGCTCTTCTTCCCGCCCATTGGGGCATCCTCATGTTAGATAGCTCGCTTTTATGACCAATTGGTCAAGGCAGCTCTAAGTTTGCACCTTTAAACCGAAGAAATGATCCATTAAAAATTGAAATTCGTTCCGTAAACGGTAAACGGTAATGTGATCCCTTCTTTTTATAACTTTTAGCAATAAAATGTCAAAAATTTACAGCTATATATTTATGGAATGATCGATAAAATTGTATGGATTACCCATAAACATATTACAAATGGTCCATAATACATTCAATATCATTCCTTAAACTTGTAAAATTGATCCACAGAATGTAAAATATATGCATATGATCAATAAGGTATTGAAGATATTCCATAAATAAATCGTCAATGATCTATACTAGGTTTGAATAATGAACCACAAACTTCTTAATATGGTACATAGAAAACTAACTTCAAGTATTTGAAATAATAGGTATGCTCCATTAATTATGCTGGAATTATTCCTATTTTAAGTTTAATTTTTTTACCACTCAGATTTATTAACATGTCCATTCTTTTAGCTACGCGGCTCATACAATGTGTCTAACAATAGGTGTCACCTTTTTTCAGTCTTGGTTTATTTCAGCTGGGTAATTTTAACAGTGGAATTGATTATACCCGTTTTGAGTGTATTTTTTGACAGCTTATCGCTGGAGATAAATAAGCGATTCCGTTTGTTTATATTTATCAGCTACCATGGAAGCCATACGGGAGCATGTTTTAAAATTACATTCGCAATAGCTTAGACCATGTCAGATATTCATTTGCCTTAAGCAGCTCGGAGTGAGTAAGCGTTTTGTTTTTTGTTCCTTTGTGTTCCTTTCGTACACAAAGGAGGTGCCAAACGAACTGCCAGAACGAAGAAAAAGATCAAATGTGTGAGGGAGCGAACAAGTCGTAATCCGGCCGTATCTGGCCGTAAATTGAGCAAACAATTTCAAATGTCTCCTGCTTCATGCTTCAACGCTGTATAGGATTACACCATATTGTTTCCAACAGGACTCGGCTCCAGCTCACAAGGCAAAGAAGACACAAGCGTGGTGCGCGGAAAACTTTCCCGATTTCATCACAAGCGAAGAATTGCCTGCATCTTCACCGGATCTCAACCCACTTGACTACTTTGTTTGGGGTTATATGCTTCAGCATATAGGCCCTACGAAGGGGCTTACTTTAGATCGATTCAAGAAACATTTGGTTGATATTTGGGACCTCAGGAAATCGTGCGTGCCAGCTGCGATGGGTTTAAAAGCGTTTGTGCGAAGTTATCAAGAAAAAGTGCGAGAAATTCGAATTAAATTAATTTGGTTCATTTCTGTAACATGTATCTTTCAAATGAAAAATAAATGCTATGATTTGGTTGATTTGTTTTGCTGTAATCCCATTTTGTTTAAGTGACACCTATTGTGAGACACCCTGTACATTGCTTTCAAAGAAGGATCACGTTGGAGAAGATCTGAGATTTTTCAGAATGCTTTTGCAATCTCACGCTCTTTTACGACCGCAACTGCGACACATGTTTCACACATTTGGTAAAGAGCACTCGTGCACGTGAAGAACTACAAGTCAAATTTAATACTTGATTAAACTGTTATTAAAGATATTTTTTAATAAAATTATGCCGGGGAAAACGCGGCCGCCAACCCGCAACGCGCACCGGGGTTCAACCACCCCCGGGATCGCAAACCACCGCCGGCTTTCTCCGGCCCTTTTTCAATCGGATTATGCAACCGGTATCGTAGCTTAGGCTTCCGATTTTCCAAATACGACCTGTCGGGCTGTACGATTCGCACCGTCCATCAAGTTTTGTACCGCTGTTATATCCAATGTATTTGATGCTGAACGCCAATGTGCCTTGAACTGTTTTTCACTTCCAACTGTTTGTTGAGTTCTCTTGAAGTGTCTCTTCACGATTGCCCAATATTTTTCAATTGGGTCCAGTGCCGGCGAGTTTGGTGTAGTGGCAAGACCTGAGCCATTTTTCCGTAGTGACAAGAAGCTAGATTTGGCCAAAGCAGTACGGAACAACTATGTATCTTCAAGAATGGCAATAAACGTTTTTGCAAGCATTCCTTTACATAAATATCTTTGTGGAGAGTGCCAGTTGTCAGAAAACTTTCGCTTTTTAGGCCGTTTTCAGCGGTCGTGGTCTATTCTAAATTTTGACAATTAAATAGACCAAACGAAATTTTCCATTTTCACCGGTGGGTTTTAAATTTCACTTTCGAACAGTTTCAATGTAAAAAAAATAAAACTGTCATACGCTTTGTTTTATTTTGTTCCGAGTTTGGAACGGAATCCAGAGCGTTCCAAATTTGTTTAGGCAGCTGAAAAAAATGGTGTAAAACAACAACAAGGGCAAAGTGCACAACTGTGTCGATCGCTCGCTCGTTTTTCGGTAAGTCTGAAAACAGTATTACGGTATTACCAACGAGATTGCTGACTTTGCTCAGGTTCTCCCTTTTTTCTTAAGCTCTTTGAACTTTATCATAGCTTTTTTTTTAAACATTATGGAGTTCTGCTGGTAATTGTGGAATGCTGAACACTGAAGTTCTTTGAACTGAATCGATATTTTTAGAAATATGTAAGTTCAAACTTTGCAAAAAATCTGTAAACTTTGCAGGAGCTCTACGAAGTTTGTAGAATTTCTGGGAACTATATTATGAAGTTCTTTGATGATTGATGAAGTTTTGTGAATATGGCTAAAGTCTTACGATCATTTAGGGTAAGTTGAAAAGGAAGGGTTGACTTTTAGCGGAAGTTATCCATCCCTATGATTATTTTTTTCAGTATACTAGATACGTAAACACATATTGTCACTGCTATGACATGTTGTTAAAACAAGTGTGCTTTCACAGCTTTGTTTATTTTTATCATGCATGATTTTGCTAGAAAATATGTTTTACTGGTTGCTTGAGTCTTTTTTTTCTTTTTCTTGTGAAACCTATGCAACCTCTTAGGGGTTGCGCGAGCTTGGGTGCGGGATATTAGGGATTTTTCAACTCGGCAAAACGTGTATCACTTCTTCTGCTGAGAAATTACTTCCAGAGCCGGGTTCACGAGACAGTTATGGGGTAGACAACGTTGAAGATCAAGACGGAAGTTTTGAAAGGACCAATCCTCTGGATCGGATTGTACAACAGTGTGCTGATGTTGGCGTAGTGATCGTTGATTTTGCGGATGACATCGAATTGTCAATAACAGGCTGGTGGAAGAGGTGTTGGGGTGCGCTGCACACCACAAAACGGGAGGTACTGTTGGTCAGAAAATGCTAAGTGTCATTGCTCCGAAAAGAGTGATGACGGGCTGAAAATTAATAGCTATGTGATCTATGCCCACGAAAAGGTGGCCAAGGTCATCAACGCGGTGGGTAGGATGATGCTAGACGACGGTGGACCAAGAGTAGTAAAAGGCTTCTTCTGGTTGGTGTATTCTTGTCGATATTGAGGTACGGAGGCCCAGCCTGGATTGCTGAGCTTGACACATAAAAGAATCGAGCGTTGCAGAACAGCACATACCGGTTTATGACCATGCGAGTCGTGAGTGCGTACAAAAATATTTCATCGAAGGCAATGTTCGTTGTCACTGAAATGATACTTATCGGAATCACCTTAGCGGAGGACAACGAGTGTGATTGCTAGAGAGGAATACGGATCGTACGAGCGATTTCGATGACCAAGTGCCAGCATAATAGTACATGGAGACACCTCTAATACAGCTTCTCTCGACCTGGGTGAACAGAAAACATGCAGAGGTAAAATTCCACCTAAAATTGTTCCAGTTCTATTGCTTGTATTGAAATCCAGCGCACGGGTCCAGGATATTAAATACCTCTCGTTTAATCCTGAATAATGTAACCCTTCTAAAATTTAAATCTTATAGTTTTGTTCCAGTTCAAAACTGGGAAATTCAACTGACAATTGATTTTACTGCTGGGTTGAACGTTATACACAAAGTTGCTGTACAGTGCACTAATTCTGACATTATATATAATTTCACATCAGATACTCAAAGATACCTTATCTCCCTATTTATATATCTCATGCCCCTCACCTGTATAATATTACCAAATTTACCTAAAATTAATATGATTGAATGATATTTATTTTAAAAAAAAGGTACGAAGTTCTAAGTCTAAATCGTCAACTTGGAATATTTTCTGATGGGTTTTTGAAGATCATCTGCGAAAAACAATGAAAGTTCGCTTCCCTTTTAATACTTTCTTCCCGGACAAGTAAATTACTTGATGACGCGATGCTTAACTGACTAAGAAACGCGATGCTCAACTGACTGAAAAACGCGAACCTCTTGCATTGGGACTTGTAGAAAGTCCTGTCGTAAGAAACTTGTTGGCAATGGAGTTTCAGGGTTTTCAACCGGTTGGAATGCTTTATTCAGGCCAGAAATCGTTGTTAAAATGAGGTTGAACTGGAGTCGCAGGTTACCCAGCTCAATACCGATCCTTTGTGTCACCTAGTGCCGTACTCTCATCCAGTCAAACATTCATAGTTACGCGTATGAAAGCTTCCTCCTAAAAAGGAAATTTCCGTGGAAATTAATTTCCATTTTTGACTGATTCAGCAAGACGGAAATCCTCCACATCGTCTACCATAAAACAGCACGAAACAGCCGCGGAATTCAATACTGATGGTTATTCCGAGAGTCGAAGTGAGGTTTGTCTCTTGGTGAAGTGAGAAAAGTCACCTGCAGTGACGTGATTCAGCAAATCAAATGGCGAGTCACGTCACTGCAAGTGACTTTTCTCACTTCACCTAGTGACAAACGTCACTTTGACTCTCGGAATAACCCTCACTGTTTGTAATCAATCTTTTATCTTAATATTCACCTAGCGCCAACATGAATCGGCACCTTTTGACTCGGAAACTTTTTAGAATTATTTCGAAATGTCGAACGAGTGGAACCAACACAAACCAAATCCAAACGAAGCAGGCGGAGTTCCAAAATAAAACACATACATGGACGTCATCATAAAAAAAATTAGAACAATGGCGGTGAAAATGGAAAATAGTTGATCTATTTTTGGTGGTCTATATTTTCGGAACTGTTATAAAACTAGACCACAATAATAGAACACCGCTGAAAACGGCCTTAGTCACATCCATTTTATTATGGATATTGAGCAGAGTTTTATGGGTCATAAATGTGTTTTTTTTTAAACGAATTCAATATTTTTATGGATGGTTTATTAGTTTATAAATGCAAAAGTACATTTGCAATTGTTCAATCTAGTTGTTGGAAGGAGATTCTTTATATCCCTGTGGAAACGTATAAGTGATGTTGCCTATCAATCCACTCAACCCGTTTTTGGCCCTTCGTACAATGGCATGATTAGGATAATCAGTGGTTACTAAAGCTTGATCAAGTCTAACAGAGAGGAGAGCCCATTGCTGTCGGACTTAGTTTCCGTGCTACATTGGTTGGTAGTACATGTCATACATTTCAATTATTTATGGCGATCCAATATGGCGATAGGAAAGAATAACTATGTAGGATCTTGAGGAGTTACTTTTAGAACCATATGCTGATCCACGAGACAGGTATAGAACAGCAATCAATCAGAATCTCGGCAGCGGTTGCTCAAGGCTCAATCTTTGTTCCAACGTTCTGTACGGCAAGAATTTTACTAAAGCTTGGCACGTGGAATCTTTGTGCCTTAAAAATTTCCTTATGATCCTTGTGTCTTCCTCCTTAAGAACTACTTTATAAGAAAACCCTTTCAACAATATATTACAGCCCACCTCACGTAAAGCAACACGTATCATCACAAAGTTGTAAATGGAAGTTTTCAATATTCATCCTCTCAATCCCAATCCCCTAATATTACCTTATCAAGTAACACCCAAAAATCTTAGACAAACTCTGGTTCATCCCACCACGAGTTCCACAACATAAGGGTATCCCCATCAA